>VZRQ01011078.1:1241187-1292436 GCA_013397975.1 Machaerirhynchus nigripectus
TGAAAAAGCTGCAAATCTAAAAAACAGTGAAAAATTACCTTCTAGAAACTTTGTGTTGATCAGGAACTTACTAGAGTGTTGCAATTAGGTTAAATTAGATAAAGATACAAGTTTAGAATAATTTAATGCCTTTTTCAAAGACCTAAACCAATTAGCATCCACAAAGGGTAACCTATCTGGGGGACCTGAATGCATCTAGGTCATATATATTGCATAAATATCACTGGTAAATTCATACTTTGTGAAAACTTAGTAGCTTTCAGATGAGAGGACTCGAGTGTAGTCTGTGGTCATTTTGCTGTTTATCTTTCTGGATGCTTGTGGCCAACCAAGGAAGGTGTTACATGTATATATGTTTGTATATACATCCATATGCACCCACTCACACACTCCCCGTGTGTTTTGCATAAATGTGTGCATTTATGGCTATGCAGACTGGGATATAGCCCTGATTCAGACTGGCGTGTGGATCCAACCCCACCATGCCGTGAGTGCTCTCCAGCTTCCAGCTGCTGTTCATTCATGCTGAGCCCTGACCATATGTCAGGGTAATAGCAAGGCATGCACTCTTCTCCCCTTCTCCTGCCTCCTAAACCTCTGTTTCTGCAGGGGGGAGCCACTGTGGTCTCCAACACACCCCCCCTGTCTGGGTCGGGGGCTCTCAGAACCTGTGTGATGCTGGGGCTGGATTTCAGCTGTAGACATTGAGATACAGGGGCTGCATTTGTGCTGTTAAAGACAAGAGGGAGGGCACGTGGGCAAGCTCAGGATCAGAACCACTGCCACTGCTTAGCTTTAGTTTAGGCCCTGTCTCTTAGTCCTAAGGATCAAGATCACAACAAATCTGAAACCACTGTGTCCCAAAGTTATCCAGAGATCAGTGTCTAGCCTGCTCTTATTCAGCAGTGCAGACATGCTCACAAGTCTGCAAGCAGGCAGGACGAGAGGAGCTCAGAGAGACAGAAGTTATGGTATCACAGGACCCAGTGAGCCACAGGTGGGGACGCACTGGGGTTGTCTTGGAAGTAGGAGCAACAAGATTTTGAAGGATTTGGGAAAGGTATATTCTCACAATGAAGGGATTATAGCATTGAGGAAGTAGAGGGGCAGAGAATGTCAGGAACAAGCTATTGGGTTCATGGCTTGAGGAGAGCAGTAAAGAGAAGGGGAAGAGAGAAAACTGAAAGCCCTAATTTCAGTAACATTTGAAGTAAAAGGAGCTTGAAACCTTGAGGATCAATCTTACTACTCTTCACCCATAGCAATGAATATTTATCAGAAATGAGAATTTTCAAAAGGATTAGTGCACATGAAAAATTCTGCCAACGCAACCTAAGGATGGTTTCTAACAACAGGGCTGGACATGTCAGTGTGGGGGATACCCAGTCTGAAAAGCAGACAGCACGGTGGAAAAAGAAGTCCACAGCCAAGAAAGGAGTGCCAGAGTCTTGAACAAAAGCTGCTATGGCCCAGCCTCCTGCCCCACACCTCTGTAATTATCCAGCTGTCTTACCGCCCTAAAATACAAACTGAAAGCTCTGCTTCCTGATGCAATTCATCTGATCTTTGTCTTTCTTCGTTTATCCTTCTTGTCAGAAGCAACCAAAACTACTGTAACTGCCAGCTCAAAATTGAATAGCAAAACTAACATCCTCTTCTCTGCTGATGAAGGCTGATATTAATAAAGCAGCTTGATTGATAAGATTAGAGAGTTCCATGGATACCTTATTTTTTTTGAAAACGGACTCTGATTAAAAAAGAAGTTTATTCTGTTTCCCTCTTACTGAAATAATTTTTTAGGTTGTTTCCTGTTTTTTCTCTTCTTTTAATCAATAGCTTTCCAGTGTTTGCTTGCAATATGGCTAAACTGGTTGGGGTTTCTGCACTTGAAATAGGAGACTTCAGTGGTTTTTATTGTACAGTGCTAAGTACACAAACTTTTTTTTTCTTTTCCCTGATGAAACCAAAAGAAAGAAAACCTACGTAGGAAGGTGTTCTTTAAAATATATTTAGGGAAAGGTGTTATATAAATAAATCCTTAAATCCATAAGAGTTTGAATGAAATCATGGCCCATTGATCTCATCATTCTTGGAAGATTTTCATGGGATAATGTTCCATTTTGGTGTTCAAAACCAAAACCAAACTCCTAAATATTCTAGGACAAATACATAATAGATCACTACAACCAGAGTACCTGATCAACAGCTCTGCTTTGAGTAAGAGACTGGACTAGATGCCTCTTCGTACCCAGCATATAATTTTCTTTGAGTCTACAAGTTTATCTAAATATTTCACTCTTTTCCTTTAAATGTAAAAACTGAGTAAGTCAAGTAGTGGCAACAAATATGAAAAATGTGAAAGAAAACTGACAGATGATAACGCAAAAGAGCCCTATTATTTTTGTCTAAAGAAAACTATTTTTGTCTCTCTCTTGGCTTTTGAGGATGGGGAAGGATAACTGATTCACATATGTCATTAAAAAGTCTTTATATGGAGAAGATATGTTTGAAATTAAAGTCTATCGTATTGTGCATAGTATTAAGGTGGCTGCATAATTAGACTGTATTTTGCAGGATAGGTTTTTCCTTTAAAACCTGGTCTGGGATACATTCATATGTAATTCACATTCATATATAATTTCAAAGAGGCAATTAATATCAACAGAATGAATTAGTTCCTAAGCCAATAACCATTAAAATATCCTAAAGATATTTTTAGATATTCTAGCCTGTGCACACACTTCATATTAGGTTCCCACAAAGAAGAGTACAGGGATTTTTCTTTTATTTATATACTTTTCTGTACCTATGTACATTATCTATATTCATAAATTTATATTACAGTTCTCACTGCAACTAAAGAAGGCCTTGGAATTCACCTTAAGGGTACCTGAGTCTAACTGTATCTGGATAGGCACATATGTTATAAAAGATCATCAGGATAACAAGTAGCTCAAATAAAGCATGAAAAAATCCACAGAATGTTACACAAAACTGAAAATTTACTGTTTTGGTTGAATTTTGTTCTAAGCCCATGCAGCACATGAGCATGCCTACGCAAAGACCCTCAGACACAAATTGGTTCTGTTGAAGTGTGAGGTGTCAAAGGCATACAGTCACCCTAGAGTTCGTTTGTAGTCTGTAGCAAACACCTACAGCTTTCCTCATCACCACTTGAGGAGCCTGTCAATTACAGGGTGTAAAGAATGGTCATAGTTTTAATTTTAGTGCTTCATTTCAGGTTTCAGCAAATGGCCTCTTTAATATTCCATAAATCTACATAAAATGTGCAGGTATTTTCTATTCAAAACACAGAAGTTAAGGTTAATGAGGCTGCAGAATACTTATATGACATATTCTCATGTATTTCTAAACGCACTGTTTTGAGAGACCAGTTGATGACTTGCACAAGGCTTGTTTTAATTTTTACAAATAGTTCATCTTATACATTACATAGCCAGCATTATCAAATGTAGTAATGAAATTTGCCTCAGTATTTAGCGTGACTCATTCCCTCAACAAATTTTGTACATTATTGTGCAAATAAGAAATGCAACATTTCTGGAATAAGAACATTGAACTTGTGTCCTTAACCCAGGTGACTCTTTCTTTACACCACATTTTCCCTATATGTAAACAGAAACAATTCTTTCAAAAATATGAGAATTTGTATATGCCATGCTCAGTCTTTCTTTCCTCTAAAACTCAAATCTTCTACTTGTTACATCACAGCTCATTGCTGTGGGAATTACTAGGATGCCATGAATTAATTTAGGGCGAAAGACAGATAAATTCTTAAGAAGCAAGTACACTGTCATGCAACAGTAATATTGTCATGTCCCTAATGATAAAAATGATAGAAGAAAAAACAAAAGCTACATGACACCCAGACAAAGTGCTTTCAACTAGTTTCAAAGTTTTCCAGAATATATCAATTCCTTTTTAAGCAAATTGTTTTGTACAGAACTCCAATGGGAGCACTAAAAAATTTCCCTCTTCAGCCTGCAAATAGATTAATCCTGTAACTGAGGGCTTGAATATGTGCACATTCTTACTCAACTTTATCGGTCTCAGTTTTCTGCAAGAAAAAGAATGTGATTTTTACAGAAAAACCTATCCTATAATAGGATAATAATAATCCTGCTCCTTACTTCCAAATTCTCTCTTTCCTGAAGACTAATATTTTATGCCTTTTCTTGAAAAAAATAAATATCTCTTAATAAATGTAAAAAACCTACAAACAGGTAAAAAAAGTGTTTGCTATGAAAGGTGTATAAGAAATTGAACACCCAGTTAGTCAGATTATCTGGACATTCCCCTGATACATTGATAACTTTGTATAAAAGACTTGTAACTCTGTGGTAGTTCAATTTATATGAAAAGTGATGCTGGCACTTTTGTATCTAACACATGTTCTGTTGTCATGGTTTTTTTTCCCGGTTTATGTACTTTGAGTAAAAGTAATTACAATTTAAAAATACGCCTTAGGTAATCTAAAGTCCTTCTCTTACAGCCACAAAATTAGTTCTTTGGAACCAAAAGAGTACTCAGAATAAATGAGAATGAAGTGACAACCTCCCTGTCTTTGTGCATTACAACCATTGGGAACTTAAGGCTTCCAAACACATGTGGAAGGCAGAAGCGGGCCCATGCCAGGTGAAGATGTGTTGTGGTGGATATTACAGCCCTCGCTGCTCTTCACTTTCACCATCCTTTTCTCCAACTCCCAGACAGAATAATAAATAGCAGCCACAAAGAGGGAAGGTTTTGAGCGTTTCTTTAAAAGCATGATACCACTCTCCCATAGAAGGAGGAAACACTCCTCCTGGATTTGTCACATCTTTCCCATGGGTAACGTCCCTTTTCTAGACATTCCTAGTTGGGAGGTAGGTTATGACATAACAAATTGAGCACGTACAGAGCTCAGTGCATATAGGGTACTTCTGTCTAAATAGTGGTTACGAATGCAGGAAGGGGATTGTGATCACAGTTTTGCACTTGGATTTATTGTACCTGCTTACATCCATGTCTAGGTCTAGATGCTTTATAAACTCTTTATATTAGAAGGAAATTTGGCACTAGTAGAAATTACTGGCATTATTTTAACTGGCTCAAACTGAGATATAGTAGCACCCTTCAAATGCAGTGGATGGAGAGGATAGAGGCTGTGCACATTATAATCCTGTATGCTAACTGGCACAACTGGGTTTTATTCTGACTGCGAACTCTAAGCAGGACTGGAATACAAATAACAATAATGGTCAAAAAGTTAAGTGAGAATCATCAAATAGTATAATGATTGTATCAAGTTTTTACATTTACAGTGGTTTGTATTGTGTCTATAAAATCAGGGTAAAATAAACCAATCTGGTACATACCACCTAGTCTTTCTGTGAGAACAGGGGATTATTTCTGAAATTATTATGCTATAAAAATGCTGTATAACCTCAGGAGAAGGTTTCATTGATAGTGCTTAATATTATCAGTATTATCAACTAAGGCTTCGTCAGTTGCAGAAGTTACACAATTCATCTCTTTCAAATTACATGAACTACATGAGGAATAACTTGTTCTAAAAAATGCACTGAGCTGATTTGGATCTGCAGGGTAGATGTCTTCCTCATTTTTTACTAGTCAATTCTTTGATAACAGCTGAGGCAATCAGGAACTCTCTTACCTGCCTAGCTCATGTTGTCATTTGTTACCCCTCCTTCACATTTAATGAATCCATATATTGATTCCTAAACTACTGGAGATGATTGAGCTTATATATTTTTGCAACAATAAAACAGTCAGATCTGAGTTTGCCGATGGAGAGAGAAACAGATATGCTAGAGAAGTTTAACTTTCAAGGCAGCCTTACATTTATTTCATACTCTAACAACTGTAATAAATGGATTAGTTGATAAATAGAGTTTGGTTCTTGTATTTCCACCTATATCTCCTGTAAAACATGACCTAGCAGGCACACTCGTTAAATACTTTCTAGATGGGATATCTTGAGAAATACAGACAGAAGACTGCTCAGTCTGTGGGTTCTGCCAGGCACAGAATGGGGAAACCAGCACAAGGGTTTTGACTGGCACTAGTCTGAGAAATGGTGGGACAAAGAGAGTTAGATGGACCAGCAGACCTTCACAGAGCTTCAAGGTGAAAAGTTTGTTCTCTAGAAGACTTCGGAACTTGAAACTGCAGTGATGGTTCAGAGGGTCTAAGTCTTGTTGTGTCAAAATCTATTGACTATTTGGTACCAGGTTATTAGCATAAAGAGCAACTTTAGGATGCTTTGGTGGTTTTTGGAATGCCATGTCATATATAGGTACTGGTACATAATCCTCAGTTACATAACTTCAAGACTATACATGATTTTTAGCCTAAATAGGTAATTCTAAGAATTTTCATATGTGTGTGGGTTTTTTGTATCTAAAAAATGGACAAAGATCTAGATGAGTCTCCTGTTCTTGAGATTTGATATTTCCTGCCCTGTGCCAAGTAGACAGTTTTCAGTAGATATGGTTTTGATATTTACTCTACTTTTTGGAATTTTTTCAATTCTGCTTTTGAGGAAACTCATGAAATAAAGGTGAATCTGTGAAAGTATACTATATAAAGCAGTAAAGTATAAAAAAAGATGTCTTAATTCTAGGCTGAGCTAATATCTTTTAAATGTTTGGATCATGAACTAGTAAGTGCATATATTTCATATGCATGATAGGATAGAATATGATATTATTTTTTATGTCATGAACTTCCAACTAATACAGCTGCATCAATATATCTCTATAATAAAACAAATAATCAACAGAAAACACAAATTTAGAGTTTAATAACCTTAAATTAATATAGTAATTAATTATTCATGTCTCTGTAAAATCAGAATGATGTTTGGGGGTGGTGTTGTTGTTTCAGATGCAGGATAAAAACCATCACCTCCTTGGGCAGAGGACCATGGCCCAGTGGCTGGAAACTCATTATGGGAAAACACAAACATAAGTAATCTAAAATTATTTTCAGAGTAAAAACCAGTAATAACTCTTGCTGTGAAAACAGCACATTTCTCCCTTAACAATGTTAAGTGGTCTTTAACGATTCTCTCTGAGCAAGAAACCACTGATGCATTTTGGTTTCCCCATATTTCCTTAACTTATTGGATAAATACATCTCTATTTGCTGCATGGGGTTGTTCTTTAATTTTTACAGTAACTGTGATCTTCAAATTTTGATTCTGGATTGAACTCTCTTGGTCAAATTACAATGCCATGTGTTTCATAAATTGCATTTGTAGCTGTTAGCCTCAGCAGTTTGCCTCTCAGCAGTCATGGAGCTGTGTATTTTTAAAAATGTAATAAACACCATCCACACAAACTCTAGATGATGTTTCCAGTAAAAGCATTTTCAAAGCACTCTGGCCCAGCTACTGGATTTTACTGGAGTGAAATGTACTTGTACTCTTCTTCCTAATGCTTTCCCCTCCTGGCACATAAGATACCAAGATATTTATAGTTACCCTCCATTTCTTCACTTCCAATGTTATTTCACTGTGTTAAGAAAATAGACTAAGTCATCTATGCATATCTACGTATATCTTTAGACCTCAAGGTTTATATAATATCAGTCTGCAAAAGCAATGATTTTTAGATTTAGAAAACCACTTACTTAAACAATACATAGGGCATTCTGATGGAACTTCTTTCACCATGTTTGTGAAGATAGCCACGCATTAAATCATGCAATATTACAATTTCTGTATCATCTAAAAATCATGTTATGGGGAAAGAGAGTAGTAACCATGGACCTGCCTTGCAGAGCTGTTTTCTCCTACCAGCACATGACCAAAAAACTCTGTGAAGGTTCATCTGGCATTTTCATAGGCATGATCATTTATTTTTCTGCCCAGCTACAGCCAATATTCTCTTATGGCCATTACCAGAACACTCCTCAGTTTCACAGCAATATACCCCAGCATTTAGTCAGATCTTTGCCACACTTTGTGCACATCATGGTACCATGCAAAAACAGTTGTTCTAATGAACAACTTGCTTTCCCTTTTAGTGAATTTATTCAAATATTTATCAATCCTCTGCTATAAAGGTGTCCACTGAGACTTCGGATTCAACCCTCACAAAAAAACTGTGAGTATCTGGCCATGGCGGTTGTCCCCATCTTCTGACTGCCCATCAGTTTATCAACTTCATTTGTCTTCCTGGTTAGTTTAATCCTGGTCACTCCCTTCCTCATTCAGACTAAATCAACTGAGGAAATCAGAGGGGAGCATAGCATACTTATCTGCAAACTTTCCTTTAGGGCCACTTTAGGCTTCCATCAAACACCTTTAACTCCCGATAATCCTGCTTCCATCATATGTTACCACATGACATCAGGAAAAGGATTTAATGTGCAACAGTAACATCTCTGAAGGTTCAAGATATTGCCCAGCTGACATAACAACACTGAAGTTTTATGTATGCTGCTACTTTCAAGCACATTTATTACGCTTAAAAAATAATAGCATTTGGCTTTTCTATATTGCTTCATAGTAACTGTACGTCCATGTCAAAGTTGATCAAAACTTTTCCATACCCCAAAAGCAAGTGTTTTGAAACCACCTAGTGTCAACTGCATTGGTTAATTTATGCACTGATAGTCACATCAAGTGTAACAAGACCGTGTATTCTCTCTTCCTCAGCCATAATTTTAAAATGTTAATTCTTGTACGCTGATCTTTTCCAAGAGACAAGCTCCCTGAAAAACTCAGCCAGCTAAAAAATAATGCCCCATCATGTTTTCAACTAATACTACAGATCTGTGTAAAAAAGCATCCTATCAGAGTTTCTGCTCCTTTGCCTCAATTATAAAACAGGAGCACTGGAAGGCTCCCACAGAGAACAGACTGAAAATCAACACTAGACCTGGCACTAGTGTGTTGCTGTGATCCCAGAGGAGACGCAGGTAGACATCTGGGAGAGGAATGCCTGCTTTAATCTTCCTAATGCATCTTTTTTTCTATGAACCTGCTATGTTATACCCCATACACTATTTAAAACTTGGGTTACCTAATAGCCCCTTAAATGCTATTGGTACACTGTTAAAAAGAGGATAAAGATTTCACCAGTGTCAGTTACCTGGCAGCTATTGCAATAATCTCCACTGTCAGTGTCCCAGCAACATCAAAAGTGCACCCAGTGAAGTCACTAGCTTGGCCTTTAAGATTCTGAGGGGATTTTGTGTTTCTAAGTGTACTGAGCTCAGCAGAAGTGGCAGATAGTCTGATTTTTCTAAGGGTAGTCCCTTTTTCAGACCCGAGTGGTCTGCAGAACACAGGCCTTATATCCCACAGAAGTGGGGTGTTCCAGTTTTTCATATCTCTGATAAGGGAAGAACAAGAGGTCATACACTTTTAATATGGTCTTTATCGGTTGATCTCAATGGGATTGTCCCTCTGTCTTTGACAACTGATTTAACTTGTGTGCCTTCTTTTTGTTTTTACACTCATATTTATCATGATCTTTGTTTGCAATGGTTGAAAATCTCTTGATGTCTGGACAAATAAAGATGAAACTTTCTTCTGAATGCAGGTGCAATAAGATATACCTCTTTATGTACTATAGCTACTTGGCAAATAATCTTTCTTTCCATTATTACAGCTGGCAATGTAAAATTTAAACTGAATACCACACTATGTTTTTGCTGCCAATGCTGTCCACATAATATAATCCATCTTCTTTTTAGCTATTTTCCTTCAGCATAAGACAGAAACATTTGCACTCTAAGCCATTTGAATATAGGTTTTTTTTAAATATTAGTACAGGATTTCTTCAGTGTTCCTTGATGGACTTGCACTCCTTTCTATGCTGGTGAATAACCGCAGGTCTAACTGTATCTGTGTCCTCTTGAATTTGGTGGTCAGGAAAGACTGACAAAAAGACTCTCTGAAAGAAGACACTTTTCCCTCCTGACAGACTTCCTGCTTTCTTCTTTAGGCCATCAGTCACGGAGCTTAAGCACAAAAATCTCTCAGGTGCTCTTGAACTTCATGTGCTGAGTTGATAAAGTGCTTCTCAGATAAGACCGTTTCAATCATTTAGAAGCCACTTCTGTCACCAGCAGTAGTATTTTTATCTCAGTAAACCCCATTTACTGATGATGGCACAAGTCACAGTCAAAACTCCAGACAGGGAAGCAAACCAAAAATCTGAACAAGGATTTACTCCTACTGACCTATACATAATACACATTTACAGTACTGTGTGCAGTACTATTGAGGCAGCCGAGCCAGCAGCTGTGATGGCTGAGGTACCAAAGAGCTCGGGTACAGGGGAACCCTGCTGGTGGGCCAGCTCTGAACTCTAAGATCACCCCCAGAGTCAGGGTGAGAAAAGCCGCTCCCATCAGGGCTGGGGGTTCTGTGTAGATTCCGTCNCTCAGTGTGAGCGTGTGCTGTGAGCTGCCATCGCACGGGTGAGAGAGCCGGCCTGCAAGGGACACTTCAGGAATAACGCAGCGGCCTTTCCAACCGCCCACACCGCGCTACAGTACCAAATTAACATAGAGTCTTCTCTGACTGGAGGCACTACTTGTGCACTCCTCAGCTTGTTCAGCCACTTGATTTATCTCAGATTATAGAAAGGAAGAGCTCTTCGACCCTGTAGTAGCCACAAACCTTCCATACACTCTCACTTTAGCACTTATGCATCCGTATCTTATAAAGAAATACTAAAGAGTCTTGGTCTTTCACGAGCAGAAGACCTCGCAGAAAGAGATCACCCAGCTTCTCTAAAGAATGGTGCATGTGTCCCCTCCCCATACAGATGACCTTTATTCTGCCTGATTAAATGCAAGCACTTAAGTTAGATGCCCAGTTGGTCTCAACTTTTTTATAGACGAGGCAGAGAAAGAGCATTTCCAGATAATGGTTTGGGGTGGCTTTTTTTGGTGGGTTGAATGACATCTACAGTAGGGGTGTGGGAGTACAGGGTAACTGTGCTTCTACTTGGCTATCTCCTACTGCTTGAAATTAGGCTGGATGCAGGTCAAATAATCTCCAGTGAGATGGACTGAATCTTCCTTGTGTGCATCAACCTCCATACAAAACTTTCAGAAAGTTACAAACAGTTCAAGTAATACTTTTAAAAGTGGTAAGACCAGGGTAGGATTTTTCCCATTTAATACATGAGAAAAGAGAAGTTCTGTATGATACATCTCCCAGGCTTAAAAAGGAAAGTAGCATGGTACTTGGCTTAAACCATATATTGAAAATTGCCTCTCACATGCAACTAAAGCACCCTCCTCTAACATGGAATCCTTGCATGCTGTGGTTGTAGTTCTGTAGAAAGAAACCCTGTAAATCATGAAGTTTGTAACTAATGCAGCCAGACAGACTTACACTGTAAGTAAGTAAGCCCTTTTGTAAGTTGTAGCCCTTTTTCTTTGTTTCAGGATTTCCAATGTATTTAAATCATGGAATTATGATGCCATGATGATTTTTGTCTTTTCTTTTATACCCCTGTTATACTTTTTTGCAACTTCTGTATTCTTGGTGCTTTTTGCCTACATTCTTGGACTTGTTTGTTAAGCTAAGAGACTAAACATTTTAGAGGCTTTGCAGTTAGGGTGCCAGTGTGCCCAGGCCCCAAGGTCCTCTCCAGAACACATTTTGTAAACTAAGATAGAACCATCCAGGGGAGGGTTCCTTAGAGAGGGGGGCTCATTCGAGCCTCTCATTGGGGAATTTTTGATAGATATGCTAATTACTAAGACCTAGAATGTAAAACCAGATATAGAGGGGGGATTGCGGTGGCCATTGCGGGGGTGCATGGAGGTGTATTCGACCTGGTCGTGGTGCACCTAAGGATCCTTACAATAAATACCAAGGTAATACCCTTTTCCCCTTCTAACCGTGTTCGCCTCTTGATTTTAAGACCAGGAAAAGGCATCAATTATAGAATCAGAATATGCTGAGTTGGAAGGGATACATCAGGATCATCGAGTCCAACTCCTGTACATTGACAACTTTTACTTGTCCGTGTAATTTACATTCCTTGATATCACTGTTTTCACTGCTTTTGACAAGCAGTACACTCTGTCCATGAACATTCATTTTTGTACAAAAGTTTTGAGAACCTCCAGTACCTCAATGTGAGACCAGTGCTCAGACTGGGACCTTCATAGCCTAAGTGGCCTGATAACACAGTATCTGCATTAGAGATGCCTAGTGCTCTTTATAAATCTCCTTTTTTGACTTTCTTTCCTTTACTATTACTATAAAAGACCAAATCCATCGTTGGTATAGCTGCTCTGAAGCCAGTGAAGTTACTTCAGGGATGAATGTGACCCATTTTATGCTTTTCAAGAACCTAACTAACAATAAATGTCACACCCCTGTCACAGCTCTAATGCTGTTCAGAGGACAGATGTACAATACATCTTTGTCTTCTTCCTGCTCGTAACAAGCAGTGTAGGTCATCTGCATCATTAACATTTGCAGCTGATGCATTTGTGTAGTCTGTATACACTTCTTGGAACTGCACAGACCTTCTCATTGTTTTCAGAACCTTGATTTTTTTTGTAGTATTATCATCATCCAAATGTATTTAAGGATGAAACTATTAGAAACACAATTGGTGAATTAATGTCATGAGGACTGCTGCTGGCAGCTCATCAATTTTTGATATGCCACTCAGACAAATGAAACATAAGCCACCCAGAACAAGGGGACCTTTTGACACTTCAAAGGAAACCCCTATGGGTGGTTTCCTCTTGAAGCTGCACTAAACTGGCTCAATCTCCTCAGCTGGAAGCTGCCAATGTCTCATTAACCCCTAAACAGGCCCTGCATGAGCTTTTCTTTTCAGCTATAATTATGCCATGCACTCCTGTTATGCTGTACTGAATTGCAACACTGTCACCAGCACATTATAAACATCCACCCTAATTGAAAAGCAGATTAGACTTGTGTTAATTAGTGAAAAAGCCCGCCCACTTGCATGCATTATGATTGCCTCTTAAATACTGAGGATGTTGAAATCCCTCAGAAAGACAAGGCAGACTTAATTGCAATAACCTGCAAATTAAGTTTAATTTACTTTAAATTTACCGGTTTAGCAGGCTCATTTGATGGTGTTAATGTTCTAGCAAATTAATTATCTGAATTAGTCATGCCTGGTGGAGTTTTGCAGCAGAATACATTGTACAGTGGCCTATTAATAACAGACAAACAGGACAGGATTAATGAGAAGCTTATGCTAAAGTTTTTTTTTTTTAAAAACGAGGATCTCTCATGATTTCAAATATAATCACCCAAGTGCAAATACAGACACAGAATATAAACAAACTGAAATTTATTACACTCTATGGCATGCCATCTAGGAGAAACAGTAAAACATTACCGGTGAAATATTTGATAGAAAGAAGCTTCTTCTATGCACTCAAGCAGATCACTTCTCACAGCAAACCATTTCCCATTATCTGGTATCTCTCTATGAGACTTCAAATACGTAAGTGCTTTCGAGAGTACTTGTACTATAGAGAGAGGGCTGATAAATAAATTAGAAATAACATCTCATACGTTAATTCCATAGTCCACTTTGTGGCTTATGAGGCAGTAGAATTGCTTTTTTGTATTCCATTGCTAACCACTGTCTGCTCCAGTTTAAAAAAAAAAGAAGGAGAAGAAGAAAATAAAAAGAAAAATACCCTCCCCAGAGATATGGCTGCAAGTAAACTGCAAAAAGCAGCATCCTTACTTGCCTCTTCTCCTTATAAAAATACAAGCTGAAAAAAATATCTTCTAATAGCCTTTGGAATAGCTCTCAAAATAAAGATATAATTGGCTTTGTAAACATTGTCAAAGTACAATCATTCACCCTGCAGAAAGTGTTGTCTGACACTGTGTGAGAGACAAAGATAGTGGTGACAAATATCCTTTTTAGCTGGTCTTGATCATGAAAGTTTAGTCTGCTTGTGTGCTAAGTGTTGCCTCCTCCATTAGGGTCCTCAGCCATCCCAAATATAATGAGGTATATTAAATTCAACTCTGTTTCCCTATGGACGACAGGAAAAGCCTATGGGAGCACAAAAGATAATCCTTGATGAGTGTGAACTGAATGCGATTGAATATAAAACTCTGTATTATTGATTGGAATGTGTATGTTAAAGCCATCGGCCACTGAGAGTAGCTGTGTCTTGTGTTGGCTCCAAAGGGCTCTCAGGCTGGTGTGCAGCGCCCAGTGAAAACACCCAAATTTACATTAGTTTTGCATATAGTGTAGTGCCTGGAAAATAAAAATGTCACCCCTTGAAAAGAAAGACTGAACGATGCATTCCTTAAAAACAGATTATCTCATTAAAGAATGAAAGGTCTGGTAAGAGAAAAAAATATGCATAGTTGCTTTATGGGACATATTTTAATTTTTGAGGAAAAAAAAATGGTTTCAATATATTTTTGGTATTGTACTGATATATCATATAGACCCTTTCTGCTTTTCTTATTATTTCTTCCTCCCTCTCAGATAAAATTACAGTTTGAAGCACTAAATGAAACTGGCACAAAAGCAGCCATTATTAAACTGGGCTGAAAAACGAAAAAAAAAAAAAAGGAAAGTAATTCTGCTTTAAAAAGCTTGTACAGGAAGGGTTGAGATGACTTTAGTAAGAACCCGTAGGGAATAGGAACTACACAATGCAGGAAATGGATTCCTGTGACACATAAACAAAAGGCAAATGACTAATATATTTACATATAACATGTGGTGTATTCATTGCACACCATGGTGACAGAATTGTTTATTTCATTTATAATTTATACAGCAAAACCTTATTATATGTGTAACTAATTTGCCTGATGATAATATGCAGTAGGAGATTAGGTTTCCATTATATTCTGTCATTATGAACAAAAGATTTTCATTTGTTGGTTAATTTTTTTCTTAGTTCCCATCCCACGAAACACACCCTATATATGGGTACATTTCTCTTAAAACATTATGATGCTGAGCTAAGTAGAAAGTAGCAAGGAACTTCTGAAAAAAAGACCCCTATAAAATCTTTCACACACAAATCCACTTTAAATACTCTTTGCTTCTGGAAATTCTTATGGTATCAGTAATGGCAATATACAAAGAACCTTTCACAGGTGATGTGTATGTACCAAAAAAAGGAATTGAATAAATATAGGCTCCAGAAAAGCTTTTCTCTGCGAGAGGGGAAAAAAATAATCAAACATTTTACCAGAAGCAACATTAGAATATGTGACTAGACAGTTCATCTCAGACTACAGGGAGCGGGTGGGTGGGTAGGCAGGGATGAGGGAATTATCTTGATGTATTTTCCACTGTGGCACACAAGACAGTGCAATTCTCTGAAAGGAATTGCTAGCACCAAGCCAGTAATTCCCCTCTGTGGTATTACAGAGTGTGTGTGTGTGTTACAAAGAGGGAAGGGAGTGTGGGGGAGAGGAACCTGTGAAGTGCTGTACATGTTTCCAACAATGTGAAGCATGTATGACCTTGAATTAATACAAAATATGCTTATCAAAACATGAATGCTGTGTCAGAAGCATGCATACATGTACCTATGTTGAATTTATATGTTTGTTACCTTCCAGAGAACAAAACCCAACCCAAATAGATTTGTTAGGCTGTGTAGTTGCTTAACTCTGCAAGTCTAGTTTGCATTGTATAGTGAAATCAGCCTACTGCAGAAAAGGAAAAGATGTTTTCAAACAATAGGGGATATTTTCCTTTTTAACACAGAGCTCTAAAACACCTCTTAAAACAGCAGGTCATATCATTTTAGTCTAAAAATCTGCTTAAAGATGTCATAGTTTCTCAAGCATGTGCTAACACAAGGACTTTGTATAAAGTGACACTCAGCATTGCGGGTGTACATAAAAAAAATGAAACTTTTGCAACCTAAATTAATGTACTGAAAAAATATCTCCTCGTGGACACCCTGCCAGTCATCAGAGCCATCGTTTGTTGACCATGAATACAGACAAGTCTGAAAGTTCAGGGAGCAGCTGAAAAAGTGCGTCTCAGCAAGCAGAGAGTGAGCAGGTGTTGGACACTGCCTGTTTTTGAGAAGAGTAGCATGACCATACAACACTATAATCTTGGGACTGGCCAGCTGGGCAGCAGTTTTGCAGAGAAAGACTGCAAAGACTGATGTTCTGGTGGGCACAAAGCTGACCATGAACCAGCAAAATCCGCTTGTAGGACAGATGGGCAACAGGCTCCCAGGCTGCTTCCAGGAAGAGCGTTGCCAGAAGGTGCTCCTTCTCTACTCAGTACTGGTGAAGCACATCTGGGGTGCTGGGTCTCGCTCTGGGCATCCCAGTATAATGGAGGGATGGACATACTGGAGTGAGTCTAGCAGTGGGCCGTGCAGTGACTAAGGGACTACAGCAACTCCCATACCAGGAGAGGCTGAGAGAGTTCTGGGCTGCAGAAAAAAGTGGCTTTAGGAGGATCTGGTGAGAGGAAGCCAAGAAGACAGAGACAGACTCTTTTCAGTGGTGCCTGCTGACAAGACAAGAGGCAATGGCCTCAAAATGAAACACATAAATTTCCATTTAACCCTAAGAGACAATCAGATTGCGCACTGAGGTTGTGGAGTTACCATTTTTCAAGATGTCAAAAACAAAAATGTGTTCCTGAGCGACCTACTGTTGTTGTCCTTCCTTGAGCTGGGGCGAGTTGGACTAGGTGGTCTCCAAAGGTTCCTTCTGACCTCAATGATTCTGCAGTTTTGTGGTTCTGGGATCTCTTCTGCACTGAGCTGCAACAGACAGGACTGTATCCCTGAACCCACACTTGCTCCACAGCACTACTTCCCTTAGATTCTCACACAGCAGAAAAATGAAGAACCATCAAGGAGATTTGTTGTTTGTCAAAGCAGAGCAAAGAAAGAAGGCATTAAAGAGGGCTATCAGAAACATTTAACTGAGATATTTAAGAGTATCATGTTATGTGACTTTGTCCTATGAAAGATTTGTTTTCTCTCTTTTCATTGCCACTACAGTTTAACACCTGCACTGGAAATCATATGAAATAAGATATTCCCAGGGAAAAATCTGACTGCAGTGTGTGTTCTCCAAAATATCTTGCGAAATGAAACTTCAGCACAAGCCAAAGTAAAGTGTTGAATATGTTTCCTTAAAAACTTTTATTCTATTTTAGTATATTAGCTGTCATTGAAACTAAGCAGACAGAAATGGAAGAGATGAATGAAACTGGTTTTGTCCTAAATTTTCTTCAAAGCTTAGTCTGCAATAAGGCAACACTCCTACCACTTTGTGAAAGACCAGTGCTATTAGCTTGATCACAGAAATATGCCAAAGTGGCAGTGTGGCTGCTGGTTCCAATGGCCTGAGCCTGGAGTATAAGCCTCACCATAGACAATGTGAGTTCAAACACACTTGCAAACCTGTACACATGTAGCCTATGTAGGAGTTGAGCACTGGCCCATGTGAGAGAGCAGCAGTTAATACTCAGGAGGAGTATCAAGGGGTGGGGGAGCCTTAGCGGAATTTTGGAGATTATTTGCTTGTGTGCATAGATTAAATATGCTTGGGAATTCAGACTGTAGTCTTCAACTGCAGTTGAAGTCCCTCTACACGTTAAGACTCTTGCAATACTGTGTAGCATGTGCACTTTATTAACAATCTATTAAAAATTCTAATACCCAACAAGGGTAAATGTTGGTTGGAATATTCAGGAAATTCAGGACTGTTACTTCTGCAGATTTATATGGGATGGAAAAGATCTAAAGATCTGCAAAAAGTGCAGACATGCTTCTTTTGACCTGACTACATTGAACCTATGTAGTATTAAGAAAAGAAGGACTTAAGGACATCACATCAGAACTTGTTTAGTGTTCTAAGATAAAGGCCTAGGTTTCCTGCTTGAGTAATAGACAGAAGCAGGTTCTTCCAGGAGATGCTTCAGAGCACCTAATTATGACTATATAGGTCAAACACACCTGAAGCTAAATACCTAAAGGCAATATTAACATGCCATCTGCTATTTTAGATGGGACTGTAAAAACTTGTCTAGGAAGCAACATAAGACTATACATGTAGTCAGTGAAATTAATTTTATCAATTGTTACCCTTTTCACTGTGTCAGAAGATGAGGAAACCATAAGTTTTAGCAAAATATTTTTTCTAACATTTTAAACTAAACTGGATGGACAATATTTTTGGTGCCACGCTAGCAGATGACTGATTCTTCCCTTCTTACATTCAACTGCCTAAGAAAACACTAGCAATATCAATGTTTCTGTGACTGTGAAGCTCTTCTCCACATTTTATTCCGTTGCCCTAAGCACCAGGGAAATGTACACTAAAGTCCTACCAAGACTGCAATCTAGTCCTGAGCTACTGCATTTTAGTTTGTGTGATTCAGGCTTAATAACCACTTCAACTAAAAGGAGGACTGAGTCCAAAGCATGACAAATAAAAGGAAACAAACAGATAAAAGGACCCAACAGAAAACAATGTGAGGAACCATAGCAGACTGCTTGAATGAAATCCACATGTGGACAGATTCTTCCCATGTAAATTTATGAGCCTTACTGAAAAGTTTGATCTAAGTGGCCTTAGGCACCCAATGTAGTTGCCAGAAAAGAGGCCAAGGTGGAAAATCCACATCCACTTCAGAGGGTGGTTTGATACAAGGTGATTTGATCTCTGGGAAAGTTTGTTGCTGTTCATGGATTTTCTGTGTACCTTGGTCAACTCAGCTGGGCACTCAAAGTTATCTGGAGTTAATATGAAGTTTGATTGTACTTTTTGCAAAGCAGGGATACACAACAGTAATTAATTGTCCTGCTCGACGGCATTGTTAGTTATAATTTTTAGATGTTAGCTGCAAGTTTTTTCAGGTTACATATAATCTTCTTAACACAAGTCTCAGGTTGTCTCAAACAGATAGAAAAAGACCTGGTGCATTTTTTAGTTTTTTAAACATCTGTCTTTGAAGATAAACTCTATAAATAAAGATGGCTTTAGAAAGATAGACTTTTGATAAGTCAAACTTAGCAGCTTCTGTTTCCTCCTGGTCCTTCTCCAGCTGACAGTGTCCTCCATGCTATGATATTGATACCTTCAGTATTCCAATTCAGTTGTGTGCCAGGGACCCAGTGGGGTTTAGCTGTCCCTATTCAACTGTCTCTACCTTGTTGATCCTTGAAGTGCTACTCAACCAACATGTGAAAAACTTGCACACTCTCATCTTGGCAGTAGCAAAAGAAGTGCTGTATACAATGCACTGGTCCAACTACTGCAATGGTTCAGAAATTAATTCTGCATCTGAGGTATGCAAATTGTGCTCATTATGAAGATGCTGAGCTCTAAGTGGCAGTCTCTGAAGAATGAGACATAGGAACACAAGCAATGCCAGCTTTCTAGAGTTGGTTCTGAGTAGTTACATCCAAAACAACAGAAGACCATTAAATGATTGTTTTAGTTGCCTGCCTGCCTCCTTTCCTCCTCCCCCTGTAGCTGCCAGAGCTATACATGTACAAACTGCAGTGTTGATGGTGTCATGGTATCATACCCATGAGGCTGCAAAAGAAGGGTCAGGTATTTTTTGTTCACTGAGTTCCCCTGAATTCCTCGGCTGTGGTAGGTCAGCATAGCTCAGGTGGCTTCAACAGAGCTCTTCTGCTTTAAATCAGTATATAATGTCTGTATTCACTTAGTCTCTGCTGGAAATATTTGAAACAAACTACAGAAGTGATCCCTTTTTGTCTCCATTGTCACTGATTTAGAAATGATGCAACCTGTAGGAAATGTTAGGGTATTTACTTGTAGTGTGTGCCCTTTATTGGATTAAGTCTGTGGCCATGTAAAAATTGTCCCAGTCATTGGAGCTCCCAATTTCTTTCCCAGCTGAAAGACTGTTACCTAAAATACAAAATATTTGGGACTCAGAAGCCAAATCTGATTTGCACTGAGTGTAGATGGCAAGGGCAACCCACCACAGGGCACAGCTGACCTTCTCAGCCACAGTGGGGCATCTCAGGGAAAATCTATTTTTTAAAAAGGGAAAAAACTCCACACCGGTAGACAAAGAGGAAAATAAGAAGAGAAACAGCAGTACAAACACTTGGGTTTTTTTCTCAGTCAGAGGAGTAGGAGGGGGATGAGTTGCTCTAGACATCACAGCAAATATTTCCCTGCAGCCTGTGTAAGAAACAACACCAGAACAGCTACTTCTCTCCTAGAGCAGTGGAGAACCCTATGCTGGAGCAGGTGAATATTTCTTCAAGGAACTGGGACCTGTGGAAGAGCTCTCATAGTGAATCAAATTTATCCTGAAGGAATGCAGCCCCTCTGGAGCCCATGCTGGAGCAGATCGTGAAGGAATGTAGCCCATAGAGAGGACCCACGCTGGAGCAAGGGAAAAGTATGTGGAGGAAGGAGCAGCAGAGAGGAACTGTTACAGACTGATTTCAGCTCTCATTCCCACTCAGGGAGGGAGTACAGGAGCTAGGAACAAGGGAGTAAAACTGAGTGTGAGAAAAAAGGGGAGTGGAAGAAGGGTGGTGTATTATTTTTTGGCTTTGTTCCTGACTACCCAGATCTATTTTAAATGTCTAGAAATTAATTTTCCC
This sequence comes from Machaerirhynchus nigripectus, assembly GCA_013397975.1. Classification (NCBI taxonomy): domain Eukaryota; kingdom Metazoa; phylum Chordata; class Aves; order Passeriformes; family Dicruridae; genus Machaerirhynchus; species Machaerirhynchus nigripectus. The sequence goes on from VZRQ01011078.1 coordinate 1,261,801, forward strand.
AAAGTCAAATGTGTTTTGCCCATGATTGTAATTGCTGACTGTTCTGCCTGTATTTATCCCAACCCATAAGCTTTTTCATCCTGTTTTCTCCCTTTGCCCTGTTTGGGAGAGGTAGTGAGTGAGAAGCTGGGTGGGAATTTGAACCTTATTCAAGGTTAACTCATGGTGCTACTCTGCTGTAAGACATATTTAACAACTTGCTTTTCTGTTATGTGGTCTCTAAGTGTCCCTAATTCAAAGTTTTACATTGAAATAACACTGAACCATTTCTATTCATTTATTTATCTACTTTCATTTGATGGACAGTGAATTTGTTGAAAAATTCCCTTTGGGAAGAACTTGAAGTATTAAAAAATCTGGGTCAAGTTTATGGTTTCAGAAGAGAAATAAGGATTACATTTTGATAGTGTTTAAAAATGCTATTCTGATATTTGAAAACAAATATTTGATCTTTTTGGTTTGAAATTTTTCATTTTACTTAAAAATTGACCTTCAATTTAGAAAAAACAAGCAAATACTGATATCCTCTCCAGTACCACTTTGCATCCTAAAAGACCTCTGTTTGTTTATGCTGAAGAAAATTTTGAAGCTTGATCTAGATTAATTTTTGAATTGTTTTCTCCCATCTAAGACTGGGAAATTAAATATTTCTTGTATCATGTTATGGCGTGTGTTTTGTTTTGTTTTGTTCTGTTTTTCCCAAAATTCCACTTTCAATACAGGTATCAACCCAATATATCTTTCATCCACTTTGTTTTGGGACAATTCTCAAGTGTAGCACTGACTGTAGATTCCTTCCACAGTCTCATGGATGCTAATCTTAGCTCCCTGTACATTTCATTTTTTTAAAAAAAATTGAGAAATAACTTATTTGTAAACTTCCCGCTTCAAATTTCCAGTTCCTGTTAATGGTCATATGTCTACTCTGGCACTTGTCTTTGACTGGTAACTGCAATCCCTAATTTGGATGATGTAATGGGAAATACACTTGCAATGAAGCTGACGTGTATTTTACGAGGGATTTGACTGCTATATTCTTGAAACTCTTAAAAAAATCCTAATGTCCTACCTTCATGAGGTAGCATGAGAATTCAATTTACATTTCAAAAGAAAAAAACATCAACCTTAGCTATAAAGCTTATGAAGAAAATCTCAAAAATTAAAAGTAAATTAACTCTATCTTCTGCAAATTATTCTTTTAAATCTCAAAACTACAGTTCAATCTTACTTTATTCTTAATTTTTTATTCTCTTGGTCTAACGAGTATTACCTTGCCAAGGGTTCATGAATATTCTAAGTTTATGGGAAAACATTATGCATCTTTGTTTTCAGATTAACTTTGGTACTTGGAATGGAGTATCAGGAGACCAGTCTTGATCTGGCATTGACCAGTTCTATGAATGCTGAGCTTTTCTGAAAACTTTTTCTTTGGATGTTTCTTTCTATACCCCTAATGAAGAGGAATGATCTCTAATGCAAAAGTCCTCCTGTAAGGCAGCATCAAGGACTGAATAGGTCAAGAATTCACTTTTAAGTGATTTATGCCTATTGCAAGGTATGTCAAGAGCACTAAAATCTCTGTATGCTTCCTATTGTGCCAGAGTAGTGACTTTTGATGTAAAAACATGGACTTTAAATAAGCGTGTGCAAGTTATATCTATTCCAAACCAGAAAATGCACAAGTGATGAAAATAGAGGCAGATAAATATTCGGGCTGCATTATATATTGGATTGCATTATATATTGACAAATGGATAAAAGAGAACTGGCTGTCCTGGGGGGTCCTAATGAGATATGGACTCCTTTACTTTTAGGTCACCCTTGTGAATCCCAGCAAGGTCAGGAACTAACAAAATGTGGCCTGAATTGGCGATGGCAGTCCAGTTCCTTACTGCCAGATGTTCAGATAATAAAAGTAACTACCGTGTCTGGCAACATAGCCTTGTCAGAGAATCCAAATTAGCTTCCTCACCAGCTACTGAAAGGCCATGGACAAGTAGGTCCTCAAAAGCTGGTCTGAAACATGTCGTGAGGAAGTTCCAGAACAGCTTCTTGTTCTATATTCCTTCTGCAGATGCCCAAAGGACTCCCCTTTCTACAGCTATCAAGTCAAACCTAATTTAATTTCCATTGCAGATTTAAAACAACAAGAACACACATCAGTTTGTGCTAACATTGACCGTGAAAGGGAATAAGCAGCTAATACATCACTCCTTTCACCTGGGATTTGTTGTTCATCATAATTCAGTATGTAATGGTAAACCAACACCTCACTATTCAGAGTTTATTTTCTGTGATATTGCCTGAATATCAGAGGTTCCTTCCAGTGGACTAATCAGCCCTCTTTATTAGATGAGACTGTATATTCATGATCCTATTGGGATAGATAGATTCTCTATAGTTTGATAATAAAAATACGTGCTAATGGGTCTCTTTGCTCTTGATTTCTTACATGAAGAAAGACGAAGAGTGGGCATTATTTACCCACAGGTAGAGTAAAAACTATAAAGGTAAAAGGCTTTTCTATGCAATATACTCCTCAAATGTAATAATCCCTGAGATGCTTATTTTAGTAAATGAATCAGTCACACTGAGCCAAGGAAGGGAGCCATCTATTACCGTGCTATAAATGTTAAAGACCCTATTTAGAGCCTTTATCTCTGGAAGAAACAAAGGCATTTTTGCTGATATTTGTACAACATCAATAATGGTACCTCACTAAGTTGTGAGTAGATGTTACAATTGCAGTTTGCCCAATTCTTTTTCACTGGTCATCAGGGAAATTCATCCAAAGCAACCAAAAAAACATAGATATGTTTGCATCATATTAATAAGAAGAGAAAGCAAGGTAGCTGCCAATTGGCAGCAGAGTATGTTTTGGTGGTTTGATAAGGATACTAAAGAGTTTATGATGTGACAGATGTTTCACTACACTATTGTGAAATGAATAGATTATGAGAAGTAATTAGATGTACATTGGAATCAATGCTGTTATCATCGAGGCCTTCGGGCGATGCAATAGATGAGAGTCATGGCAGCAGGTGGTCCAATGGCTCGGAGACAGGAAGACACACCGCAGGAGACTGAGTGACAGGTTTCACAGATCCAGGGGGTGCGAGATCTGAGCTATTGCCTGCATTTGTAATCTTTACTCATGTATAAATAATAGCAACTACACTATTGACTTCATATGCTATGTCATACCCTCTGCTACCCCCTACACACACACATACACACACATATACAAACACACACGCACACACATACACATATTCTTCAACTTTTCCCCTCAGTTAAAGCTATTCTTTTATTTTCACATTAAAAAAAAGCATTCATCCCTTTGATTCCAGTGCCAACTCAATGTTCTTTGATTAAAACACTTAAAACCTGGCAACAGCTTTGAATACAGTGCAGTGTGTTGTGTGCCTAGTGCAGAAATGTATATGCGCTTTACGTGAGACTTAACAGAAAGTGAGGTTCAAAAGGTACAGTTCTCATTATGCTCCTCTTTTTCAAGCTTTTCCTTACTTTTCTTTGTCCAGCAGGTCCCAAACAAGGAATCATCAGTATCATGCATGAATTACCTTTGTAAAGGAACTAGCAAGCTGAGTCATACAGATAGATAGCATACAAAATCTGCTGACTTTGGGAAGGTTTGGGTCCTGACCCAGAACCTCAGTTGTTACATGTCCCCTGAGCTTCAGCCTGGAACTTCTGGGCTCTCCTGCACCAAGTGGAGCGGATAACAATGGAGACCTAAGGTAAGTGTCACTAGCACTCAGCTTCTGATTCCGTGATTAGTTCATAGTAACAGGAGGTGGCTCTGGAAAGCCTTTTGGTGCTGCTGCTTGCCAGTCCCTGCCCACAGGTGTTTGCTGTGAAATCCTATTTTATTGTTGAGGACAGTGACACTATGATAAAAGGCAATATGGAGACATTAAAATGTATATTTCAATATTCTGAGTGTAAACATAAATACCAATATTTTTCTTTGAGGTGGGTGAATATCAATGCAAATATATAGTCATATATGTGATGTGTATTGGGGTGATTCATTTGTTCCGTATGAATACCTACCACAGATGGAGATATGTATAATTTAAGGTGGTGAAAGGAAAGAAATCCAATCTTATGGAAAAGAGTAATAACCACCAGCATAAAGTGATGAACTGTGATGGGTCTTGAGAAAGAAAGATATAGGGCAAAACCATCAAGTGTATATATATATATATATGTATATATATATATATATATGTATATATATGTATAAAGCATGGCAACAAGCATGTTGGTGCAGGATTGCAATTGAAGGAAACTTGGCTTAGCTTACAAAAACCCTTAAGAACACCTAATTAAGCGTCTTTACAGTGATAGTTATATTTAGACAGATTGGTCTGGGGAAAACAGAGAGGTTGGGGCACTGTACAAATGCAAGATCATATCCTGAGATCAGAAACATATGTTTTCCCTGTGTGAAAGAGTATACAAACAATTATCCACTTATCAACAAATATCTTCTATTGCTCCTGTCTCCCAGAACCATATACAACCGTGCCATTCTACCACCACAGAAGAGAAGAACCTGTCAAACCTGTCGAGCCAACTTTTCAGCAAAGCAGCACCTTAGTGTGTCGCCCTGAGTTTTGCAGTCTTTTTTGTTTTCATTCCTGCAGTAGAATTTCTCAGGCACTTTTCTGTAAACATCAGGCATGTTTACCTACCGGTCTTTATTATTATCATTCTTTTTGTTAGGCGGAGAATTATGATAGACTTTTGGTCTGACCAGTGTCATGGAGAGGTGGTAACCCCATCCTCCAATCCATGGTTGTCTCTAAAACGATATATAACTGACTGAATAAAGAGCCGGGCTGCTTCTTTGCCCCTTCTTTGCCCTTCTTTGGCCCTTCTTCGGCCCTTCTTCGGCCCTCTCTTTTGGCCCTGGCTCCTATCCTGACAGAACGGTGTCTGCGTGGTTCTTTCATGTCAGAGTATGACATTAGTGGGACTAACAATGTCAAGGAACAAGGTGGAAATCAGACAGAGCTTGTCCGGAGTGATGGCACTGCAAATCCAAATTCCCTTCTGAAAACCTTGGTCATTGCATGTGCATTACCTGCTAGACTAAGTTACTAATTTAAATGGTGAAGCCTCAAGAGGCCCATGCATTGGGGTAGCCAATCTATATCAAAAGAGGTGAGGAAACCTATTGCTTGGTTGATTGAATCTGACTGAGGTTCAATTTTCTGTACTGATAACCTCCTCTTTAATTCTTTTGTTCCTCTTCTTTCCAAATTATCTACACCCTCGGGTACTCTGAAAAAAAATGAGATCTTACCTGGTAATATTCATGCTTTTGTTGGCCTGTCTTCAACCCTGAGAGGGTGCGAGCAGCACCACTAATGCCAGTGCTGTACTTAACTGCCCGTGTCAGGACTGAACGAGTCCCACTAATTCCAGAATATCAAATTCCTTTTGGGACTTTGCTCGAAGACCTTGGTAATCATGACCAAGCTTACACTTGGTGAAATAAATTGCAATTTTTAAACACACTAAAAATAAGTTTATGTCTTTTTTAAATTATACAGCAATATGCGCTGCAAAGCAGACTGTCCCGAAAGAAAATACTTTGTTATTCCAAATATGAATTCTAAGATCCTTCTTATTAATTTAGTACTATGAGACAGGCAGACAGGCAGATGTTCCAATTTTTTGGACTTTCAAGTGTCTTGAGTTTTACCAGAAACTACATTCAGTTTCTACCATCAAGGCCACCTGGAGGTAAGTCCTCCTAATCAGATTTCATGGGTCAGTGTAATGCCCTGAGAGGAGGAAATTCTGAATGCAGCTCTCTCACTCTTCAAGCAGGAACCAAATCACTGTGGGGCATTGTCTTAACAGTATTGACATTTCCGACTTTTAAAAAGGAACTGGCTCGCAGTCACCCCTGGATGTCTCTGGTGTCAGTATAGCACCCAGGGGAACTCTGAGGTCTAACAGCCTTTCCCAGTTTCTTTCCCTGTTCGCCTGCCTTCACATTGTATAGCAGGATTAACTCTATCCCAGCCAAAACCAGTGAAGGCAGTAACATCACAAAGGAGAGGTGCCCCCTACACACACCAATATCAGCTGTTCAGGGATATCCTTCATCTCAAACTTCCTGCCATTTTCTCCTAGTCTCCCATGTTCGTTTGTCGGGTCTCCCTTAGCTTGCCTTTACTTATGTCTTTTTTCTCTTTGGTTCTAGACCTTGGAGACCACCACCAGGTCATATCACACATGTTCTTGTCAGATCCATGCACATCTCGCCCAAAAGGTAAAAAATCAATGAACAGAAAGGAGAAGCTCTAGAAGAAAAATGGCTCAGCTGATATCTGGGAATGTCTCAGTAACTTTGGTATCAAAGCCCCTTATGTTCATACTCTGCCTCTAATTAAATACTGAGATCTCCGTTGAACGTTGTATCCTTTATAAAGGCTAGCAAGTGATTGCACACCTATAAGGACCTATACAGATAATCATGCAGGTGCTTTTCTCAGCAGAATGATGAGAGTCATGCTTTCAGCAACAGTGCTACCTTAACTTGCAAATTATTTTGGATAGAACCTGTGTATCCCTATGTTTAACTAAAAAGGCCCTTACAAACACTGGACAATACGGGATCATAAGCAATAACAATCTTCCAAGATTAGGTCTTTTACAGGGAAGGTTCAAAGGCTCTTCCACTGTGAAAATGTTGAATCATCGACCAGTTGCCAAACTTCCTGACAAAGCCTCTGCCTAGAGGAAAAAAATCAGGTGAGGAAGAGTTTGAGGTTAATTACACAAGCCTTTTTAAAGTTGCTGTGCAATAATAATTAATATGTGCTTAGCTTTTCAGTAGATTTTGCTGCAGTCCTGGCTTTCTACCATATGCAAGGCTCTTTTTGTCCTGTCACAATTTCTTTGTTTTCCAGAGGGTTGTCCTATATAATCACTTCTTTTCAAGAAGGACTATTCTAAAGTCTCCTTTTGCCACAATGTCAGCATTTCTAATTCTAAGAAGTCATGTCTTGTAAATGCCAAGCAAAGTGTTATGAATATTACATGTATCTAAGGCTAATTTTTTAAACCTTTCTTTAAAAATCTCTGCTCTTCCATTGCATGTTTTGTCTCTACACATGAAAAGGTGCACACACAATCATATTCAAATACGTATTTGTGCATATGATATGTACAGCCAAAGATAAATGACATTAATTTGTCCAATCTTTTACCTGTCATCAGTTTCATGGCTAAGTCTATTTTTATGGTAGCATTGAAAGGATAGGACTTAGTATTTGAAACACGCTGTGGGAGACTGACACTAGCAATGCAGAGGTAGTAATACTGATGCCAGTGCTGAGCGAAACCAGCACAGGGTCACTGTTATCACTGGTGTTTCCTTGGGCAAATTTTCTTGCGCAGTTTCACTTCCCCTTTCTCTCCTTCAGATAAAGAGAAGTAATGGAGAAATGTATTTTTATAAAATCCATAATACTCAAAAATCAGACGGGGTTGCAAGAAGGATACTTATTTCATGTAAAAAGGAGCAGTAAATGTTGAATGAGGATGTTCAGAGTGTCTGACACATACAGAAGGTGATTATTTGACTCACCACATTGTTTCCTGGAATAAATAATATTTTCTGATCTAAACTACTCACAGACAGAAGACATTTAAGCTTCAATATTTTATTCTGCTCTGGAGCTTAGGCTGCTGAAAGATGTATGCTGGACAGTTTACATACCACAGCCTGGAAATGCCTTCTGTACTCAAACTCCAGCAAATCTGTTTTTCTTGAATAACGAACTCATGCCCCAATCTTCTGTAAACCCAAAAGTAAATTGAAAAAAAAAAAAAAAGAAGAAGAATAAGCTAGTTCTTCATATTTTCTTTTCATATGCTTGTCTTACAGTCTGATTTCCACAAAGCATCAGAAAGGCAATGAGGATGCTCAACGTTTCCTCATGGACTAATACAACTCAACATCGATACTTAATGCATGCATGTCCAAGGATTTGTTGAGCTACCAGGGCAACACCTGACTAACTCTGATTAGGAGCTTGTCCAAAGGAAGCAAGGGACAGAAAGACATTTTAAGAGATTTATGAATTCAACAAATATGAAACCCCAAAAACATTGGGCTGACACTCCTTAGTTTCTTGAAAGAGCAAAAACATTGCTGATTCACTGGATTTGCTGTGGTGGTAGTTTTTTCTACTTTCTAACTTTGATGACCTATACATGAAGAGCTACTTCTTCTTGTCAGATGCAAAATGTAATGACAAGGAATAAGCTGTCATCTAATTGCTGGACTATTTTCCCTGCAAATCTAGGGCAAACCTATTGTCACTATGTAGTTGCAAGCAAAAGTCTGCTCTTCAAACTTATTAATGAAAAATGGAGTATAACTAGCTTATGCAACTAAATTATTTTGGAATATTGGAGGCATTTGAACTATATTTTACTTAAATGAATGACCCACAGAATAATATTCATGAAAGATGAGCTACAACTGGATATGTCTGTAGCTACTAAAAAGGTATCATACTTAATACCTAGTCAATGACAGAACTTGTTCTCTGCTAATACCTTAGTTCAAATAGAAAGAAATAATTCACCCTGCTTTCCTGATTCTGAATTTACTGAAAAAATATCAAAATATCTACCTATGGAACTATATACCATCATAATCTAGTCATTTTAAGAGTGGAGTAACTAATTTGAAGTCAATGGAGTGAAACTGGTATAAATGAAGATGGGATAAACTAATGCACAAAGAGTTAAAGTCAGAGGTAAGTACAAGGATATACCCTTGGCAGCCGAACATTTAAAGACATTCACTTTATAATAAGAAATAATGTTTCAGAATTCTCTTAATTGTCTGCTGGCATTCCATTCATTGGCGCACAGCAATAAAGCTAGGCACTTTGTAGGGGTCTTTTAAGTAAACATAGTAATTTTATACTTGCTTTTAATATTGGAACCACTAATAGATGTTACGTTCAAAAAGCATAAACAAACCACAAGACCTGCTAATCAAGGTAGGAGACATATGTACAAAACAAATGGAGTCTTCCTCACCTTTGGCTTGAGAAAACAAAAAAGAAAGGGATTTCAGCAGCATTGTCTTTAATCCAATTTACTTTGGATTTAATCTCCAAAACAAGGCTGGCCTGCTAATTCCCAATTATAATGGCACATGTAATCAGAGTCCTCATTAACAAAGACTGACTATATTGTCTATTAGGAATGGAAATCTGAAATGCAAATTCAGCAAATCAAAACGTTAAATGAGCTCTACCCAAGATGCTTAGAGCTCCTGCCAGGGCAGCGCATGCTGGCCGACACCTGCCCTGAATTCTCCCTCCAGCTGAATGTTTCATTCTGTTCCAGTCTTTGCCTCCTAATTGACCTGCTTATGATCTCTGCTACAATTAACATATGCTTATTAGTAATGGCTGGTTAAAGATTTCAAACTGCCGCAGTTTACAAAGTCTAATAGAGATGGCACACCACAGGAAAGATGAGACCAGTGGTTTCCTCATCAGCAGTGTCACAGTGGTTTGGTTTCACGTGATTCAAATGAGATAATTTTTCACATCATCTGATGTCTGCAATCCCATTCTAATTGAAACTGGAAATCTGCAGACAAAGTGGCTTAAGGCTCCTGGTGCACTAAATGAAAATCAGTTAGGGAATAGGATTTTTTCCCCTGTAACCACAGGCTTAGCAGAGATGGGAAAAAGATTTTTTTAGAAAGAAGGGGACAAGGAAACAAAGAGGGGAAGAGGGGGAAAAGCTAGTTTGGATGACAACAAACAAGAAAATACCCTACCCACAGTATGTTTGGTCAAATTCCTCAGTCCATTTCTTACCTGTTTATAAAGGTTTACAGATGTATCTATGAACTGGGTGATTTTTTTCAATTGTTGTAGAAGAAAAGACTAATTCTGTCATTACCAGAGTACTGATTGCTATTATTTTTGTTCATGCTCCTCATCCAGGAAACATTCTTAATTAAAACAAACAATCAAAACAAAAGAAAACAATTTAAAAAAAAAAAAAAAAAAAAAAAAAGAACTGTCACTTAAATATGCAAAAGTGGGCTCTTATAGGATGACTGCTATAATATTTTCACTAATGTTAGGGTAATGTCATATTACCTACATTTTCTTATATGAAAAAGATTATATTACTGCTGATTTGGCAGGTCAGTATACTTTCATTAAATTTTCCTCTGTCTTCAGTGTTTTTCTGTATTACCGTCTCCAGCCTGCAGGAGCCAATAGGCAACAAATAGATCTCTTCCAGCTGATTTCATTCCAGCTTCATTAGCAATGCACTAATACAGCAATTATGTCTAATTCTCTTTCCTAACTGCATTATTATTATTTATCTAAGGTTTCTTGCTGACCATATTTATTCCTATTAATTTTATTCCTTGATTTCACTTGATCATAATGCATTCTTAAGGAGACAATTGGGCATTTCATGGTCCTTCCTTTTGTATTATTATCTTTGATTATATAAGCCACTTATCCCTTTGAAGTCTCATACTGCCAAAATCCCAGAAGGCTGGAAAGAGGGCAAGAAAATATTTGGGTCTTGTGTTTTGCTCCTATAACCATAGCCATTTCCACTTCTTACAGATAGCTGCAGGTAGTACTTTTTTGTGGAGACTTTAATACTAGTACCAAACAAATTCAATGGCAATTTTGTCTTATTTTCCTAAAAGACTTTTCCGAAAACTAATTTTTCATGCTTCATTAAAAAAACATGTACTCAACAACATATTCTTGAACCCAGGATACAGAACTGTGTAGTTGGCATAATCCACACATGCTTTGCAAAGGCATAACAAGACACTCACTGCTCTGGAAAAAGCTACAGTTTAAGTCAGGCAAAAAAAATGGGCAGAAAAGACTAAGTTCCAACAAAGGTGAGGAGAACCCCAGAGAACAAATTCATGCTCAGCGGTACAGTTGACTGGTGGACTTTATGAAAGGATCTGAAGGAACTGGAGGATATAGTTCAGTTTGTAGGGAAAAAAAGATTATTGCAATCTATAGGAAAATGTATACATTAGAAGGCAAAAGAAAGAAACAAAGATGTCTCCTTAAGGTTGGTGCTAAAATTCTTACACCTTCTGTTTTGTGGATTTTTTTTTTGAGAATGATGGCCCCATTGACTTTCATCTTCATTTTGAAGCCAGTGAAAAACAGAGAGCCTCAGATGTTTTCATACAATTGAAGTGAATGAGATTGTAGTAAAAGAAAATAATTATGTACTCCTTGAAAAGAAAATACTCCCATGTCTCAGATTCATGGCCATTACAATCAGCTTCGCACTCTTTTAACAAGTTAAGATTAAAACTTCTAGGACTAAATACAGAGTTAGCATATTCAGCTGCAGAGCTCCAAAAAGTTTTGCTGCCCATGCTGTGTTTGGTTATTAGCTTTATAGGATGTAGACTTGATCCTATTTATATCAGAACTACCTTTTCCCTTTCCTTTCCATTTTCCCTGGAGCTAGGAGCATAATTAACACAAGAGTGGGATTTAATTTACTGAAAATTAGCTAAGTAAAAGTCAGGGCTCTCACTTCAAGCGCTCTCCAAGGCTCACTTTCTAATCAGCAGAGGGAGATGCATAACCAGAGTGCAATTCAACCCATCCCAGGATGGGCACTGAAGGTAGGGAAATGATTTGGTGTTTTCCATTTCTACTGATTGTAAGAGAAAGCTCAATAGTAACTTTAAACTGTTCACTTAATTTTAAGTAACTCCTGAAAGAACAGGTTATGATATCCCTCAGGAACATACCTTCACAGTGTCTGAAAAGGGATGTAATAAGGAATATGAGTCTAGCATTTTGAACACAGTATTTGGTACAAGGAGTTTCCCCCTGCTCTTTCTGCTGCCACTCATCCTGGTACCACATTTCCAAAGTGATTTGTTTAAACAGTTTCCTACATTTTCTGCTGTCTGAAGTGAGTGCTGTTCTAACTATTTTACAGCAAGGCTATAACACGTACTTAAAATTAGCCATATCCTTTGATTTGATTTAGCAACACCTCCAACTGCTCAGCAGCACAATGCTATTGGCCACACCACTAATTTTTCAGAACAAGATGCTGGAAGTGGCAATTTTACAAACTTATAGGTCAGGATTCTGAATTGAGTCCTTGCCTGTGTTATTTGGGAATTAAGGAAAAACTAAGGGGGAAAAGTGAGTGTTCAGTCTTTTCAGTACTTGGGAACAAATCAAGTACAGGATAAGATCTTATGGTTGTTCATAATTTCACAGCTAAAAGAACTTCTAATTCCTGTCTGCTCATTCTGTTTGACACTGAGCTGTGTTAAAAGTATTTGGACTCCTCTATATCTTGGGATACTTGCTTGAATAAAAATATTACTAAAATCCTGAGAAAACATATATATGGTGCACACCATAAACTAATATAGACTGTTATTTGGATTTAATTTTCATCCAAGCATATGCTTTGAAGGATAATTTTTTAAGTTTAGTTTAATTGTAATAAAATTAAATGCAGATTATCAACTGAATATAAATTAACACAGAAGGTTTCACCTTTTTCACTACCAAAATCTTTGAAATATGAAAACAATATCACACAGATGTTGCTACCTTTGCATTGATAGAAGAAAGAGTCATATAGTTGACCTCTGGCCCTGGTACATAGTTTCTGCAACCGAATAGAGATTTAGGCACTTGGCTGAAAGCGGAGTTCAGTTCCATGCTTTTTTCCCCCAAGTAACCCAAATATGGTGTCAGCAAGTTTATTTTTTATTTTTTTAGCAATCTGCCCAATAAAAATTTACAGAGCAATTTTTAATACTAAAATATAATTTTGTACTCACACCCATGCCATTATATGTGATGTTTCATGGTAACACATATAGTTCTTCCTGCAAATAACACCAAGTTTTTTTCATTCTCCGCATAGTGACAAACACTCTTCTATGAAATCATTCAGCTAGACCTGCGTTAATCTGGCTTATCATTCAAACTTTGCTACAGACCTTCACAGCAATTGGGGATAACTCATTTGATAGGGTCTAACTTGAAGAACTGTAAAGGAACAAAAATCCAGGGTGAAGTTGATGTGAGTGGAAAATAGTCGCTACCTCAGAAATGCAGGTGTTTAATCACTGTGAACTCCAGTTGACAACTTTTTATTTTTTCAAAAACAAGATAATACTTCCCAGTTTTGCAGTTTTTTGAAAAATATGTTTCTTCTTATTCATGAAGTGCTTGGATATTGTGGTAATGGAAGCCCAGTGGACACAAATATGTTACTGTTCTGCAGCTGCTAATGAAGTTAGCTCTCGCACGTGGAGTTATCTCTCTCTAAAGGTGGAATAGTGGTAGCAGCTATCAGGGACAGCTGAATCTCTATGGGCACTCTGGGATTTTCTCTTGCTGCTCATAGGAAAAATAGTGACAACTTCTGCTCTCATGTTCCTTCTTTCCTGATTGTGTGGGAGGTTATATGCCTGATTAAATTGCTATATTCCAAGGAAACTCGTGTAATATATTTGTAGTAAAATTACTCCAGACTGTAAGTAAAAGTTAAAATTCATTTAGATCCTTGAAAAGCTAGGCTTTTAAACTCCAGATGGAGCTTAACTTGCAATAGAGTCATGTTCTAACATGTAAATCTGAATGTGCTTTTTTAAAATGAAGTTCCTATTTGGTAGGAAGTGTATTTGTGTTGTTATACACGACTGCTACAAAGAGCAACCTTTCTGAACATTAATGGTTAAAATTTCTTTCCAGCATGTAGACTTTCATCAAATAAACTATCACAGTTTAACTGATAACCTATGATATATCAGGTCAGTGCTGTGTTGCACATGTGCATGCGGTTTAGAGAGTGAAAGTAATTATTATGTTGGATATTGGATACTGATTTTTCTTATGTTCATTGATATACTTATATGTACTTTAAATGCCTAAAACAGGAAGAAAAAAGAGGAAGCTTTCATTTTTTTTCTTTTTTCATTTTCACTTATGCAGATGCTGTGTTACAGAGTGGGGAAGAAAACAGCAGCAAGTGGATGAAAGTACCATCTTCTTTTTTTCCCCCATCATGTAACCTAAAACTGCTCAGATGAAAAGTTTTTTACTATTATTTTTTACAGGAGAAAGAAGGAACTCACTCCCGGGATTTGACTTTGTATGCCAAGCTCATGCCTTGAAATAGAATTTTAAAAATAGAAAATCTTGTATATATTGTAGAATAAATGGTGCTGCTTTAATAAGAACACTTGGAATGCAAATGAATCCTGGAACCAGTGTGTGAAAACATACCCAAAATGAAAGAGAAAAGAAGAAAGCAACATAGAAGATGATTTATTTACTACCCCTCATTTCCTAATTATAATTATTTTTGCATTGTGACGTCTTCTCCAGTCTTTTTGTTTCACACTATCAACACTAAAATGATGAAAGAGCTGTTAAATAAATATATGATATCACATGTATTTTCAAGGTTAGGGATGTTAATCATGGAGCGTCCGTAAATTCCATTTTGCCCTACCAACAGCTCTTAGCTTCAAAGAGTAAAGTGCCTTTATTAACAAAATCAAAAATTATCATCCCCCTGTTTCCCAGAGGAATTGCTGCTACAAAACCTACCAAGGCACTGGAGTCTGATCTTAGCACTTTCAGGACTGTAACGTTTCCATTGCAGCAGCATCTTGCCAGTCTGGGGATAGCCAGGGACTGGAGCTCTCTTGTTCCAGGCACTGTGCACACTCCTCAGAGGAGCAGCCTGTGCCTTAGCGTAGTGACAGCCTGTGTTTCTTGTTCAGAGAGGAATTCATCTTTCCATAACATGAGCATCAAAAATGGTTATCATGAGTATCCTCCAGAGCTGTTTGTTTCCGTGTGTGGATTGTAGAAGAAGCCTGGAGAGGTGTCTTACACAGGTGGTCCTAGGTGTAAAGATACCCAGTTATGGCAGATAAATGCAATCAAGGGGCACGTTCTTCTCGCACTGTGCAAACAGATCAGAAAGGTAGTCCTGTGCTCTGAACCCTGAATCCCCATCTTCTCGTGATGATAGAGACTCTTTCCCCTTAACCACCTCAATACTTGGAGCATTCTGGATTTTTCTTGTCTGAGTTCCAGATCTTCTGAAGTATTGTCCAAAGTACTTTCTCTGCTATGGGAAAATTGTACCTAAAATACAATGGCAAAGGTTTCCCTAACCGGCTTCACTCCTTACTCTCCACACAAAAGTTGAGACTGCTGACCCATCCTCTTGCTTGAATACTTTCATCATTATTATATACCCATTATTAAAAGAAAAACAAATACCACCCTTGCCCCCATCTATTTTCTTTTATAATAGCATGTAGTCCTTCTTTTCTGTACTGCTTTGCTAAGTTAATGACTATTATCTAACAGAAATGAACACATAAGAGAGCAACAGAGAACTTCCAGGAAAGGTTAAATGATTGCAAATACCCTGAAATACATCTCATTTTGCCATTAAAATAATATTAATGTTGCTTTAAGTTCTGAGAACTTCCAAGGCAATATATGAGTAGTTCTGTGACACATGAATATGGACAAGAATTATATCTCCAAAGTCTTCATTTTTGGTGGATTTCATGGAAATGATCATGCACACTGTTTCCCTAAACCATGACCAAATGTGCTAGCAACATGAATATCTCAGCATCTGAAGACAACTACAGTAATTTTTTTTCAGTATATTTTGGGACTTCTCTGTGCACTTTTAACACTGTGCACTCTCACAGGTAAATAAAGAGAAGATTACCTGTCTATAAAAACCTCAGAGCTTCTGAATCTATTATGAAACATCATTGTTTTTTTCTAAATATGAAACATTAATGAACAAGAAGAAAACTCATAAAATTGTGATTGATTATGAAAAGTCAGTTTTCATAGTGATTTTGAGACTTTCATTCCTTCAGCAAAGTCTTTGGTATAAAGGTTTCACCATACCTTGTAGGATTACCATTGTGTTGCTAAATCAGTGTAGCTTATTTAATTAGTACCAGAATTGCCAGCAGCTAGGTCAGCTAAGATATATTCCCCTGGCATCTGAACACTGAAATACCTTATAAATTGCTGTAGAGTGTTAAACAGATCTGTAAAGAAAAGTAGTTTCCATTGTGTGATTTTTTTAAAATGTAAATTTTTTTCCCTTTTCATTGTCAGGAAAATGATGATTTTCTGAAACTGGTTTTGGTTTTTTGTGGGGTGTTTTTGGGGGGATTTTTTGGACTGCTTTTTTCAGTCATTGGATAAGAGGAAGACCTGTGTTCAACTCTGTTCTTCAAATAAGGAAGGGCAAAAGTACGAATCTATATCCCATAGACATATTTTATTTCAGTGGGTCATCTCTCCTGGTGGAGATCACTGGGCAAGAGATAGAGTCCAAATATACAACAGGTTAGGACAGTGAAGTTAAACACCTAACCTCAAATCTCTTCATTTTTATATATCCGAGAAAAATGCCACAACAAGCAATACCACTGTAATTCTGTAAAAAGATTTACTGAAGTCATCTCCACAATCAGGGGGTGCACTGTTTTTGGGGTCACTTGTAGCCAGTGCTTGGCACTTCTAGAACACCCACCTTAGGTGGTTGGGGAAAGTCACAGTCTGGAAGTATCTATATTTTACCCTTGATTACAGAAGAAGGCTGACTGAGATCAGACACCTAACCTTGGCTAACAAAGTCTGGGTGGGGTGAATATCACCCACGGGTAGTAAACTTGCAGGTTCTCTGCTGGAACCTGCTTAGCACGTTATATGTACTGCATAAAGTACTGCAGAAAGCCACACAGTCATATGTTTGAAGAAATATAAATAAGTGTTTGTTGGGATTCACCAGTAGGCATGACAACAGAGAAAATAGCTATGTAAGGTGGCTGCTAGTTCAACAGCCATAATTCATTGTCCTTCATTTTCAGGAAGACAACTGAAAATCTCCTAAATCTTATGTGAAAACATGCAATTTATATGTGGTGATTTTGCTTTCTGTTGGTACATGTTGTTGATTTTAAGAGCTCAACCCAAGGGAGGTAGTCAGCTCTTAAATATATTTAATTAAAAAACAAAACAAAAAAAACCCACAAATTTTGGATATCTTTTATAAGCATAATGAGGCACTGGAACAGGTTGCCCAGAGAAGTTGTGGGTGCACTCTTATTGAAAATATTCAAGGTCAGGATGGATGGGACTTTGAGCAGGTATCCCTGCCCATGGCAGAAGACTTGGAACTAGTTGATCTTTAAAAATCAGCAATAGAATTTGACTGCTGTCTTTTTGTAACAGTGAATGTTAATCATTTTTATGTTATATTTGTCTCTTATGAACCCGGAACTGTCAAAGTACTCACAATGTACTTAAATACCACTCATCTTAATTTTTAACAGAAGAAAAAACTGACACAGAACAATACAATGCTTTTCCAGGAGGACAAATGTCAGGGTAATGACAGAAAACTCCAGTCTAGTAACTGGTGGTCTAATTATGCCATCCCTCATTACAGGGATATTCTATTGTTTTATTTTTCAATTTTATCAGTGTCCACTGCTATTCCCATACCAAGGAAAAGACTGGGAAACAGACTGAGAGTTTTTCCCTAGGTGTTTCAGAGTCTTAGTCCCCTGTTAAGTCTTGAGTAAGCATCTATATCATCAGTACAAACTTTATTTTAAGGGAAAATTAATGTTTGCTGCTTTCAAAGCTTTTTTTTGTGTTTGCATGTGGTTCTGTTTTTCTTTTTTGCCTAATTTCTTTCTGTGGACTGCCAAAGGGGCAGTTATTACTCTGGGGAAGATCCCTTTCTTTTCACCCTTAGCCCAGTCTTTTTTCCTCTCTTATCTCACAATGCCTTTTTAGTATTTGCTCACAGAGTTCTGTGTTCCTAGTGGGACATAGCGTGTAGTTTAAATATGTTTCTCTCCTGATATTCTAAATGACATCCAATTGACCTCATAAATGTCTTATGAGACCAAACAAACTCCATGCTCGAACAAAAACTGTCAACCAATTCTACTTTGCTTGTCCTCAGGCTGCTCTGGCATGATGCCATAAAGCATCAGTATTGATATTTTGTGGCATTCAAATTGTAAAGTACCTAGGCTAAGCAATAGGAGCAGAAGTATTAATACAACCTGGCCATGTCACTGATAATTACCCCAATATAAACTAAATTTATAGCACATGGTACCTTTGGTATGAATTGGCAGCAGGCATGAAAACCTTTTCTTGACATTATCATGTAAACCTAGGAGGCATGTAGCTAGCATTTTGTGTAAGGTATTTTATGGAGAAGCATAAGAGAATCAGAAAAACTTCTGCATAGTTTTATCACAGCCTTCATCAAGACTTGTTTCTTGTCAATAGTGACTTTTACCACAGCAAAAAAAAATTCTTGTAATGTTTTATAATTTTAGCTGAATAAACTCATAAATGTATTCAAAGTGTCAGGGAACACAGCTACACTAAGCAGTATAAGTTAACGTGATAATTCAGCTTAAAACTATGCCTCTAGTTTTCCAGATTGAAAGCAATTTCTTTCTAATATGGAAAACAGAACCTATCTGAAGGGAGCCTTTTATGCCATACTTTCACATTAAAACTTATCAAGTGTCTAGGGAAATGTGTTCTTGAAATCCCGTCATGATCCATGTGTCATTGAAGACAAAGATCCGATGTGCTATGGAAATTTCTTGATGCATATTATGAGCTGTTGTTTGCCATAGTGTCTGGATAATCCTGCTTCATTTATTGGAGGGCCATTTCAGCTGCACTGTCAACAGCCTGGGATGATCAGGTCACCTTTCCCTATAAAATTATGTAAAAGCTGTCAAATGGGCAGGATTATAGGCACATTAAAGGTGCTTTAAGATTTCATGCCTATAAATATTAGCAAAGAAGATTTAAAGGCAAATTTGTCATCAGTACATGCCCACGTTTCTACAACCTTGTTTTACAGCACTGCAATGTTATCACCTACATTTTATCACGTAACTGTGAAGTGTTTTGGTGGGGAGCAGCTGCTTGCAGCCTTATCTATTTAATTCATGTAGCAGGAATTAAGCAGTATTTAAAAATAAAAAGAGGGGTTGCTGCCTCCTATTTCTCATCCTTTGGAAATGAGTTCTTAACATTTTTACTTCACAGCAAAACAATTCAGGTAGATCAACACAAACATTTTGTATTTGGAGGGCCATCTTATAAAAAGCCAGTATATATTTAATAAAGAATTTTGATTATGGCACCAATTACAAATACCTTTGCATGAGAGTAGTAATGCAGCAAATAATTTTTCCTAGTATTTATTTTTAAGTTGTAAACATTTTATTATAGTGTTTTGGAATGACTGCTCTTATTTATTGTACATTATGAATGCCATGAGCACCTTCAACATGAATAGATGTTGGCAGACCCATAGCATTTCTTCAGAGCTCTCTGATATTCTTGTTAGATAAGTGCAGCATTTTAGTCATATTTTTTTGCTGGCAGGTTTCTAGCCAATCTCTTAGTAAAACAGACTTAAAGATCTCAGAGGATGAAGAAAACCATGTTCCCCTACCATCTTTCAGGGAAAAAAAGATCTCAGACCCCTACCAAGGAGTGGAGTAAATTGTGAGCAATGCTGTGTCAGTTGTAAATGTCTGCTCTGGGACTTCATCCGAACTGCACAGGCAGCAGCAGAAAGTTTCCCATTTCCGTGAGCTTTGCAGTGGCTGCTGTTAAGGCAGCGTGCGTGTGCGCTCTATCACAAATGTCCAGGTCAGAAGGCAGCACTAGATGGAAACCTATGTGTAAGCTTAACTGGGGCATCAGTCAGCAGAGCATGCCTCCAATGAATTTGCTCTTGCAGTGTAAGTTAGGAAGGAAAATGCTTGAAAAATCCTGAATGCAATTAGGCACAACATGGTTGTTCTCTCCAAGCTTCATTAGGCTTTGCTCTTAGTTTTCGCATTCCCTGTTGGCTTGGATAAATGGCCAATCTCCAGTTAGCTTCAGTAGGAGCAGAAGTGTTGTGGAGGGAGAGGGTTTGTCTGAAAAAATGAGAAGAAAGGGATATAGTGCCTGAGATGACATCTTGCTGAGGAGTAGGTGAAGGGAAGAGGAGAAGATGGTAAACAAATGGTTTGCTCAAAGCACCTGGGAGAAAGCAAATACAGCAGCTACCAACAAGGAGGCAGCAGAGGAACTTACTAGCTGCACCCAGATGCAAATGATTATTACATCAGGCTTCAGGGGCCCCCTAGAAGATAAACTGGGCACCTGGCTTAAGCCCTCTGTGGGTTTGCAGTGAGGGAAATGGTAGCTGTTGCCCAGTAGCACTAGGGCTCAAAGAAAAAGTTAAATAGAAACTTTCCTTGGAGGTGGGTAAGTAGGAAGAGAAGCAGCATGGCAGATACTTCAGCTGCACGTTTTTTTGTTTTTCTTCTGGCTCAGGGTCAGAAGGTATCTGTTCAGGAAACTGGGTGCAGAAAAAGTAGCAGGTCTTGAGCAGATCAAGAAAAAACTTTCCACATGTACAGACAAAAGGAAGCTTAAATTCACAATATAATGGGACTCTTTGTTCCCTTTCCCTGTGTGGGTTGGAAAAGGTAGAATTGTTCCAGTCCCTATAGTATCCACTCTGGAACTATACACTCCTTCTGGAGTGTAGCCCCATGGCAGCTGTGAAGGCGATGAAAAGAGAAAAGGAGCAAAAGTCAGCTTAGGTAGAAAAATGTTACAGTTTCAATACCTAGGATCCAGCCACAGGAAAAGAGAGAGAGAGAGGGAAAAGAGACGGCTGAGAGATCTTTTCTTACATGGAATGCTCATGTGGCAAGATGCTTGTCTTTGTCTGGACTGGGGGTTGAGCAAAAGTTGTTTTTTGCAAGCGATGTTACTGGATAAGTGCCAAAAAATTTGTCCAGACCTCAATAACAAGATAGTCACTCTTGCACAAACTAAGCTATGGTTGTACAAAGCTAAGATGAAGATCCATACAACAGTACAAGATAATGCAACTGCTGGAGTTTAGGGGCTTGACGACAGCTGCCTACAACTTTATATTTGAGACACCCCATAGTATTGGGTGAATCCTCTTAGAGTTCATGGATGTGGCACAAGAAGTCCTTTGCCTTTCTGGCGCAGCAGAATGCCACAGAGCATCTCAGCATCTCAGATGGTAATAGACATCTACGGGTGAAGACATGAATTGAGCCCTGGGAAAATTAAAATTATGCAGCCAATCTCTCAAAGCTGAGCACTAAAACTGAAAAAAGGAGAGTGCCAGAGCAGCTGTGGTTAAAGTCTCAGGCAGCAGCTGGTAAACTGAGGCACTTGTGGGCATGCAGCAGAGGTCAAAAATTTTCCATAAACCATCCATGCTACCCATGACCTGGGGTTCAAAGAGGTGCTATTAACCCTTTCCCCAGGAGATATTGACTAAATGTGATCTGGGACTTACTCTTTTGTGGATGCCAATCTTCCTGCGAGGTACTTTAGCCTATTTTTATTTCCAGGAAAGGTAGATTTGAGAATGCATACAACCCAACATGTACAACACACCTCCCAGTAGGGAGACCTGTCAGTGAAAGGAATAGACCTTCACTCCATCCTTCAAATAACATGTTCAGTTTAGAGACAGAGCAGGTATCTCTGCTCATTCTTTATAAACTGGCAAGATTTCAGGCATTGACTAAGACAGCTGGTGATACAGCAAACTCCTTATTCCTTGCCAGAACTTATTTATTATTAAAGACAAATTAAGTGATGGGAGGTGGGTCTTGAACGTTGGATAATCCATTAACCAGTTCAATAGGATTCCCCTGCAAGGAGGTTTTTATGCCAGAAGGTACTTCCAGTGCACTTTGTATAAAAAGGAACATGGAAAGGGAGAAATAAGTTGAAAGGTAGTGCTGTGAATGAGAATGTTTTAATGAGTGGTGGGGGATCTGTGCTATCAGACCAAAAAGTCTGAACAGGTGAGCATGACCTCAAAGGTCTGTGAACTATGAAGAGGCTGGATGTGTTCAGGGATGGGAACACCTCTTATGAACTCCTAAAAAGAAACAATCAGTGGGATACACAAGCCATCTAGAGGAGAGGGCTCCACCTCCTCACTTGTATTTCTGGCTGTCATGAGAATGATTAGCTGGCTGGGAACCTGGACAGGGCAGCCCAGCTAATTGCTGGTTTTTCCTGGTGGCAGGTGACCAGTGCCTGTGTTTGTTCCCCAGGGCATCTCCTTATTTGATAAACCAGGGTTAGAAACAAATCAAAGAGCAGCTGCTTGCTAAAGAGGCTAAAGAAGAGAGGCTCTTGCAGCAAATAGGCAGCACCCTCTTTGCAGCTCTTAACCTTCCTTGCAGGGGAGGGCAGTGGGGTCCCTGCTATGAGTGACAGCTCTCCCCAAATGTGTGGAAAAAAGTGAAGAAGAAATGATGACCCGCACTGAGTATGTTATTGCTGAATGATTCCCAGGTGAGTTCAGTTAATAAAGTCGCAGACAAATTAAACCACATCCCTCAAATCTTGTCATTATTTCTGCATGTCTGGAACAATGAGGAGCAAGATTATTTTTTAGGTGCAAATACAGAAAATTGAGTTTAGTATGTAGAAAACTATAGGCTTTTAGCTGGCTGTAGAATGTATTTCCACAGCAAAGCTAACTTAAAACGTGTGAGTTTATTTTATTTGACAGATATTTTTCTTTTCTTAATCTAAACATGGATGGTAATGTAGTCTATAGATCGTATTCTCTGTCTAATTATTCTAACATTCCATATTTTATCAACATGTTTTAGGGATTCTAGATTCTTCACTGGTTATTTTCTTCCAGATGAAATGTTTCTGCCAGCTTTGACTACCCCACCTCAACCTCTCTCACCCCCCTTCCAGCCCCCAAACTAAGTGTTTGATTCACACTTCATGATAAATACCCTAGCAGCAGGCAACACAATGCCCACAAACCTGATTTTGCATCTGTCTAAAAAGAGGTCAGATAGATGATAAGGCAAGCTAATATAAGGAACATATAAATTTGTAGAATAGCTCTGACAAATTCTGCAACCTTGTGTCAGAGTTGCTGAATGCTTTGAGTCTTTTCACACAAGCTGAGACTGCTTTTCAAAATTACATTTTATATATATATCATCATTGTCACTATTTACTTTGTGTGTACTTTCCATAGTCATACATATTCTATGAATAACATTAAATATAAACATTTGGTATCTTACGCTAATGGAGATTGTTTTTGTTTGATTACACATCTCAATCCATTCTTCATCAGAGAATTCTTGATCCAGATCGCTTTTGCACTTGATCTTAGCTTTTATCTCCCTTGAATTTATTCATCCTAAAAGGATATCAAGTGCAGATTTTTTTCATGGTCTTTATCCATAATTAAAAGCTAGCAGTCGAAGGGAATGAACTCAGGGGTACAAAAATTCCTCAATTTATCTCCCACAGATAATGTCTTATTTGTAAATATCTATAAACGTGTTGTTTTGGTGTATGGCTTATATATATTTCACTAATCTCTCGAAGGGCTTAAATATTCTTTCATTACAAATATCCTTGAGAGTCATCATGTCAAAATCATTCCACAATTAATAGAGGTTGCCTCCAAGGGCCTCAGGGAGAAGAGGGCTGTTAATAAGTGGACAAATAGAAGATACTCTCTGGCCTGCTTTAAAATGCTTCAGGACATTATGCACATGCCAGCAGGTTAGGCTTTGGTAAATTCTCAAAAATCTTTCCTGTTCATACATGTGTTTCTATGGCACCAGAAAATTCTTATCAATGACATGAAGATGTGAGGTCCTGTACTATTTTCTCATGGCCACCAAAAATAGGAAGTAGATCTTTTGACTTACATGGAGATGCATCCATAAATGAGGCTTGTCAGCCTGAGGTGCAGTCCATAATTATTAGCAAGAAATTGCTAAATATGGTCGTTTTATAAAAAAAACTCCACCACAATTCTTTTGAGGCTTGGTAAGGTAGCATATTGTTCTGCTTAATTTTTGAAATGGCTAAGAAGAATTACTGGACAGTGTAAGAGTTCTGCTCACTGTTTATTTCACCTGAGTTAGCAGCGAGTGTAAATTCCATCTTTCCATTATCATTGCTCAAGTTAGTGGGGAAACATTTTACCTGGGTAAATATAATTTTTCTGCTTTGTTTTGTTACTGTTTTTTTCCAGTTGGAGGATATTTTTTAAAGTTTAAACCTATTGAAACTCAGACAAAATGTCCATGCTCCTTCTTTTTGTGGCATGGTACCTAGCAATTAAATATAGTTGTTTCTTGAGAATAGTATGTTTAAATAGTTTAAGAGAAATTTGTGTTAACCATTTGTGGGCAAAAAATTGTACATCTGTGTGTTTTTGCAATCATGGCTAGAAATAAGATATACTAATGTGTATTTCTGTAAGACTGGAGCAGATTCTCTCATTACTTGTTAGACTTTATCGAGTAGTCATACAGAAGTTTCATATGGAAGATCAAAATCAGCCATAAAATGGGACTGTGGTTGTAACCTTAATTACCGAAAGGATATCCCCTCCAGAGGATCATAATCCGGTTTGAGAAGCAGAAAGGCGGTTACTTCCCTATGGGAGTCTGGGAGCGATCCTCTCAAAAGCTTGGTGACATAGTCTTGTAAGGCTGATATGATTTCACTTTCAAATGTATTTAAAAATTCTACAGCAAATCCATCGGGGGCGTAAGCTTTCCCGCTTTCAACACAAATACTGTTTCCTTAATTTCATTCTCTGTCCTGGGAATCTGCAACAGTTCTTTCTGCTCTTGTGTCAGTTGTAGATGCTGCTATTCTACCACTGATGAAAGAATTGGATTTTAATGTTTGTTCAGAGGTACGTAAGTTGGCATAATAATTGTGAATAGCTGTGATTCTCCAGGGTGAAGAGCAGTTTGGCCTTAGTATTTTCGAATTTAATGGGTTAGTTTGGATCATTTCTTCTTTCTTTGTCAAACCAACTAACAGTGAGCATACTTAAGGAATGGCTACTAAAAATAAACTTTTTTTTCTTGGGTTTTTATAAAGGAATAGAAATACATTTAGAGCTAAATCTGTACATCTTTCAGAAGAACTTCTATACTCCTGTGGTTTAAATTTGTTGAAAGACAAACTTATCTCGAGTGAGTAATTTTAAAATCTGATCTTGTCCCAACATTTTTTTTAACAGGATAAATATTTTATTCTGAAAACAAAATATGTGTCAAACTCTGTGACCCGTGGATCCAATCCTCTCATCTACTCTCCCAATCCTGCTCCAATGAAAAAAACTACTCTTAGGAATTATTTACAGGTTTTAAAAATTATCAGCCTATGAAGAATTATTTACTCAGTTCTCATTATCTTTATTCTTTTCTTTGGGAAACACTAGACTATTTCTGCAAGTTATCATGAAATGTCATCCTTATCCATAAAATCACTGATACAAAAGAAGGTAAAAACTCCAGTTTAACGTAAAACTAGAAAAAGCCAGAGAAGAATTTCCTGAGTATTCAGAAAAGATGGAATTAGGCTCTCAGTGGAGAAAGATAAGTACTTTTCATCCTACAGGATCTGTACAAATTACCAGGGATGTACTAACCTTTGGAAATGCCTATTTATTTCAGTCAACTTTTGAGTGCATAAATGTCTGGCTTAGACTAGAAACAACTGACCTTCAGACTGATAAAGTTATCACAGTCCCATCCTGAAAATCTTTATAAGATTCTCTGTGAATGTGAACTCCTGTCAAGCTTTCCTTGTTCCAACTCTTTTTATTTCCCATTGTTGTCAGGTTTTCAAGACAAGGACTGGTCCATCTCAGTTCTGTGATAGCTTTGTATTTCCCACCGCCAAGCAAGTCAAAGTGTAGCTTGCATACATATGCTTTCAAACTTGTAGGAATAAGTTGATGTAGACTTATTTATTGCTCTTTTTCAAGAGATCTGGAAGCCTCCAGCATGCTGTCCAGGCAAGGTGCAGAGTGGAAAAGAACTTCCTTAATGGTCTCCTCTGACCACTAAGTCTGTATTTCTGGACAATAACACACAGGTGTAAGTTGCTGCTTTGAGCTTTAGTTTTCAGTAATAAAAGGGGGTTTTATCTATTCTTGTTATCTTCTGTTTTCTCCTGAGTGCACAATCATAAGTACCTTTCAGCTGCCTGGATTTATATCATAGGACCCATTGAAAAAATTGTTGATCTAGTGTGTTAGGCATAAATCACCTTTTATCCTTTTCCTGCTCAGAAATTTTCTCTTTGCTTACTTAATTGTTTCAGAAGCTACTTATGGACATGACTTAAAGCTATGTCACTGCAAGAATTTTCATATTTGTTTTGCTTTCCTTACAGTTTGCTTCAAGTGACGATTTTTTGTCTTGAACATTGTACCAATTGCAGCAGTAACTCAGGCTTTCTGATCATGACTGGAGGAAAAAAATTGATTCTTCTCAACTTCTTATTTCTCATGTTGATTGTTTTAAAAGTTTAATTGTGGAGATACAAAGTGTTGTCTTTTCCTGCTATGCTCTCTTGTAGAAATCATCTTCTATTTACTCATTTTGGAGGAAAGAACTGACCTCCTCTTCCTCTTCTACCACCAGGGCAGTGGGAGTCTTTGTTTCTTTACGGGTTTTCCTTTAAGCACGCTGTTTATATTTGGCTTGTTTCTTCCCTAGCACAAGGAAACTCCAACCCTGTGGATGTTTTCCCTCGCTCTCCCAAGTCCTGCTGCCAAATCTGCTGCTGCTGCTCATCTTTAACTGTTTTGAACAGAACATCTCCTGCAGCACATTGATTAAGTACAGGAAGCATTAGTGACCAGCAGCTCAGGGCATTGGGTTGTTATTGACTCTGACAGACCAATTTGTTTCTCCAATGTTCATTATTCTACAAAAGGGGCACATCAGACAAGGCAATTGAAATGTACAATATTGCCACCTGTCTCTTTTCTGCCTTGATTATGTACAGCCTAGACTTCAGTTCCAAACTACACTAAGACCTCAGAGATATGAATTCTAAAAATTAAGATAATTAGAATTCCAGACTGGCCCAACTTGGAGCAAAGATAATTAATGCTAGAAGTTCCAAATGAGCTCACATATGACAAGTAAATAAATTTAAAATTAGGCAAAAGTTTCTACATTTCTGGGAATTATTAGTGTGTGGTCACAGTGACACTTTGTGTTCATTGCTGGGGAATGCACTCTGCTGAAACGCTGCAGTGTGCTGGAGTTAACATCTATTATCTAATACATTCATTAACAATGAGTGACCTAATGCCTGCAGTGAGAAGACTGCAACTAAATTTTGGTAAGGTCAGGAGCTATTTATGGAGCAGCAGCTACCGGATGTAAAAAGAAAGCCAAGAAGAGAATGACGCAGTTTAAAACATGTACTCACACTAAAACTAAAATATATATACTGACTCAGTGCACTGCTACTTCATTTTTAATGCATGTACTAGCATGTTTGTCCTTTGCCATGGAATGGCACGTGACTTTTCCCCACATTCACCTTCTGTCCTTGCCTGTCAGCAGACATTTGGTCTGCATGTCTCCATTCATAAAACATAGGGACCTGCTAACAAGACATTCCTGGGAACAACAAAGATATTAAAATTCCTTAGGAACTGCTCTTAGATGCAATCAAGAGTCAAAACATAATGCCATTAACAGATTCTGGTGCTAATTCCCACTGTGATCCGTCACATTTCCTTTAAACTATTTATGTAAGAGCAGAGAACACACCAGTGTACAGGACACAGCCTGTGATTTTATTTAAAACTGGATAAATACTCCAGAGAAGTTTTACTCACTTGCTTTCCCTTCCCTAAAATTGCACACAACAAAGATAATTTTTTCTTTCACCACCCTTATATAATTATTCTTTCCCACTAGAAATAATGTTTGCTTCCTGCCAGTGGCTCTGATTCTTACCTGCCCTGCCCTGTGCCTTGCAACAGCAAGAAGGGATAGACCTGTCTGCTTGGACTTTCTGAACTGCTCTGGCAATGTGAAGCAGCTGTAAACCCAACAGGGAGCCAACCCCAGCAAGGCCAGTCAATTCAAGTTTACAGATGTTTTACATCACCCAAACAGTGCAGCGCAGCCAAGGCAGACCAGAGAATCTGGCCCTCCAGATGTGTGATGGTTTTAAAATTGAAAGTTGAAAAATAATTATATTATTTGGAATGTGTATTCAATATAATTCGATTTCCATAAGCTCTTGCAAGGACCTCCAGGCTCTGACAACAGATTTGATTTTCTTCCTGATCATTTAAACCCAAATGCTGCTTTTGATGGATGTGTCACATACATATGGTGAGTCAGGAGCCATGTTTCCTGCATTTTACAAAACCCCAAGACAAAAATGTACACACCTTTAGTCTTTTGAAAAGATGGACAGCAATTTACAGAGTGCCCCCGGCTGCAATTAGGATGTGTAGGGCAGCATCCTAACAAATCTGAAGGTGATAGCTAAACCTGGCTGGGGTCCCCTGGCTTCTAGTACGATGGGATTTTCTAGACACTTGGAGTTGGACCACTTCTGCAAAGTGAATTCTTCTGCAAAAATATCAGAGATGCAGTCACAGCCTCCCTGATGCATGGGGGAGATTTTCCATGGGTTTGGAGCTGGACTTCCCTGACAGTAAATACCCATTCACCAGAGGCTTCTTTCCTGAAGGTGCAATGGACTTTCAGACTGCACAACTCAGTGTATACAGTAGACTTAAAAATCTACAGCAGAATACTTCAATTATTTGACCCAAAATATTTACTAGGTGAGTTTTTTCCAAATAATTCCTGCACTATCTACCAAACTGATCTTATTTAACACTTTTTCAGGACAGATGATTTTATTAAAATACCTGCAAGCAAAATTTTAACTTACAAAAATTTTTTAGGTTGAAAATATACTGACATGCCTACGTGTTCTGAAAGGTGTGTGTGTGTTTCCCTGGGAAATGAAAGGTGCCTTTTAAACACTGGGGAGAAAACAGTCTGTACATTAATTCCATTTCCCAAATTCTCACCAAGCTGTGAGTGGATTTGAAAGCATTAGATAGTACTTTGCATTTTATTACTTCATAGTGATCTACTCATTGTATGAGATGCAAAAAGCAATTTTAAAATATATTAAAACAATGTGTTTCATTAGTAAAAAATGATTAGTACAATTATTAGTCTTGTTTTTCTTCTAAGCTTCAACAGCACTGTTTGTGCTGTTCAACAGCACCCCCAAAGCCCAGTCATAAATCTCAGAAATCCTGATGATGAGTCCAAATCTACTGTAAGAGTAACACTGCCCTTTTCAGAAATAAAAGAGGAACTTCTGATTTGAGGGATTTGAGGGGTTTTGTTGTTTGCTTAATGGGGCTTTTTCTGGGTTTTTTGTTTGTTTGTTTGTTTGTTTGTGGGGTTTTTTTTGTTTGTTTGTTTTGTTTTGTTTTGTTTTGTTTTGTTTTTTTTCTTTTTAAGAACCAACTGTGCACTGTTGGTTATGACCTTGGAAGAGCAGAGCGGTGCTCCGTTTGTACCAGCCCGGGTGCACATGCACAACGCCATTTCTCCCTGCTGTGCCTATCTGACTGCAGTGTCAGGAAATTTACAGGTCTCCCTCTGGTCGTTTTAGAGAGGTTTGGCCCTGTTTCCTCCTCGTGGGATGCAAATAACTCCCGTGGACTTCAGCGAGGGTTATTCATAACCTACAGCAGGGGGTCAGGCCCGTGCTGGTCACTCGGAGGGCTGCAGTCCCAGATGTGGACAGCTGCTCTGCGCCACGGCTGCCTCTGCCCACAGGAGTCAGGGCCAGCATACCAGGAGGAGGAAAGACCACCCTGACTGACCTGCACCTATACAAATGACAGACATCTTGAAAATCAGTAGGGAGCAGAAGGAAAGATACAGTCTTAGCAAAAGCAGCTTTTGGGTCAAAACAGACACATGGCATTATCCAATCACTCATATATCAGGCAGTAGCCATGCTGATTTATCCCAGAATGGTGTATTTGAAGATATCCCTATATGTGTACGTGGAAGGACTGCCAGCCCCAGCTGCTGCTTTAGAGGCTGGCTGCATGCCATTTAACTCTTGTCAATCAAAATCCATAAAAGGCAGAAGGAGGTGGAGAAGAGAAAGAAAGGGCTGGTGGGAAAAAGAGAAAACCCTGGAGGGAGGGAAGGAGAGATCTGTAGGAATATATGCTATATGGAGTGAATGTGAAAAGGCTAATATACCACCCAGAGCCTCTCTAGCCTTGCATTAGGTTGCATTTAAGAATCTTCCCCATGCTATATGCATTCCAAAGAAGTGTGTGCTGGTCATTTTTACTGCTGTTGCTCTTAATTTGCTTCAGTTTTCGTTCATCAGCTAAGCGAATGAAACAGACATAATTTAGATGTTTCAAAAGTGATCATAAAAAAGATCTTTAATTTGAACTCCACACTCATAATCAGATCTCTGAGGACCTCATACCCCTCATGTCTATGGATACAAATAGTTCTGTGAGAAATTGTGATTTTGAAGAGGTGTGGGTGTTTTGGATGGAGAGGAGAGGAGAGGGGAGGGG
>VZRQ01011078.1:1292486-1309986 GCA_013397975.1 Machaerirhynchus nigripectus
TATGATTTATTTTTAATATTTTAAATAAGATGACTGTTTGAACATGCCCTGAAACTGTAAGTGTTAAGAGTCTGACAACATAACCTACAATCAGTAAACATGTAAGTAATGGAAAAGATACATCAAGAATGGCTCATTACAAAACATTAAAGACAGAGATTATGCTTTCCTCACCTATGTGGTAAGTTTTCAGCTGCCTATTTTTCTTAATATAAGCACTGTACCTGTGTATGCCTGGAGGACAGTGTGTTACCATTAAAACAGGCTGACCAGAACCATTTCTGCACTGTTCCTTCAGCTATCTAGCAAAGTCTGAAGCAGGCATCATTATCTTAAAAAAAAAATCCACCAGTTAAATTCTTCCTCTCCCCCTGAAATATGAAAACCTTTCCCACAGGCTCTTCCCGTTCCCTCACATATTGCACTGTAAGCCAGTGCTATAGACAGCACTCTGTATCATCACATTGCCAAAGTAGACAATAAAACTTGCCCAGGGATTTTTGTTATGTCACAGAATTAATCTAGTCTCTGTAATGCTCTCTGTGTGTTTCTTTATGTGCATATGTGAGTAGACCTGTCTGTACAGAAAATAAGATAAGAAAACACAGTGTGTGTGACTCAACACAGAGCAATAAAGTCTTTCTGCCTGGGCTAACAGTTCCATATCTGTGGTTTTTGTAAAAGAAAATGATCCATTCACCTCTCTGACATGAGTAGGAATGATAACAAGAGTATATATGACTATTTCCTTTTCCACCAGTGGGTAATGAGAGCTTGCTTCCCTCCTCCCCTGCATTAATAGGTTCCCAAAAATCCTTAGAGCAACACCATCTGTGGACTGGAGGCAGATCCCAGCACTGAATTGATGACCTTGCTAAGTTGCTTAGGCCAACAGGTCAAGTCCTCCTCCCTTTTGCTCACCCTCAGAGCTATTTCTCTACGTGAGCGAGTGCAAAACATGTTAACAAGGGTAACATGTACCTGCTGGTTGTGAAACAGCATTATAAGCCACAGTCCTGTCACCAGAAAGATCTGAAAAAGGAGGATGGACTGCAAAAGCCCTGAAAGTCTTTCCTCATTTTGAGTGTGTCCCTGCCTGGGAGATGCTCTCATTGGTCAGAGAGATGAGAAGTAATGATATACGTGATGTGAAGGCAATTGCCTGGGGTATGACAGCTTGAGGGAGGAAAGAGACAAATTCAGAAACATATCAGTTTACGACTCTTTAAAAGTAATTGCTTTAATCCCTGAACCATAATTTAAAACCTCCTGAATTTTACAGTCTCCTGCTCTGGTTTTCCCTTACGGCAAAAAAAAAAAAAAAAAAAAAAAAAAGAAAAAGGTAACTCTTTTAAACTAAACTTATGTGAGTTCCACCAAAGGAAGCATTAGGCCACTCTAATGCCAATAGCACAGGTGAGCCAGTGCTGAGTCATGAGACCAAGTAGTATTTGTGCTGAAGAAAATGTTAAGCTTCATCACTTTAAACTACAGCATTTAATGTTTATCATAGGGTGTCCTGCACGAGTGCTTTTCAATACCTCCCTTATTTTGACTTTAACTGAGACATATACTGTTCTGTATTTACTATAGTTTTTAACATTAAGTGCTGTACTATTAATGTGATTCAAAAGAGTCTGTGTAGGAAAGAGAGTAGAGTGGGAATTTTTTAATCCACTAATAGTTTCTCAAAAATCACTATAATATAGGAAGCTCAGTTATATCTTATACTAAAATTTAAAAATAAAGTGCATAATAATATTTTCAAGAAAAATGTATATAAAAATATTTAAGCAGAATTCTGCAGAGTCAGCCAGCTCTTCCAAAAATCAGTAAATAGTCGCATAAATAATCACACAGACAGCAAACTCTATGGGACTTGGATTATAATCTTTTTACCTTTTAACAGTGGTATGTCAAACCCAGCCAATGGTTTCTCAATCCAACTTACTAAACAAATAATAAACATATCACCTAACTCCTATCATTGCCATGTCCTTTAACTTCTACAGCTCTGTACTTGCTTTGAATTAATGAATTCATGTTTCTTGGGTGCTTACATACTTTTTTTTTTTTCTGTACTGGAGCAACCCACAGTCCAAGTACCAGACACAAATTATAGATATTCTCCTGTCTGAAATGGTTACAAAAAACTCAAGATAGTTCCGTGCTCAACTCCTGTTAACAATTTATAATTTTCAAATTTAAATAAACTAGTAAAAAACCTCACGGTTTACCCAATTTATCTACTTGCTCGTCTGATCTTGATCTTGGACTGTTCTTTGTTTTGTGATTTTCAGATCCTGCAAGATGAGAAGTCATGGGGATATTTATTGAAACAGGCCCTCTACAAGTGAAGGGGCATTTAAAGAATTAGTGGACAATTTTCAGCTGTCATGAGAGGAGAAAGCTGTGGCTATCATCCAGAGAAGTGAAATTAGGCTTAATACATCACACCTACCTGTGATCATCTAGAATTTGTGGTTTGTGTTGGTAGGAAGAGCGAGAAGTCTCTTGGAAGGACTGTTCAGCTCAGCAATGCTAAGTGCTCAGTAAAGGTGGGTTCCCTAGGACACTCCCCTTTGACTGCAAAGGGAGACTTGCTGACTACTTTAAACTAGATGCCCATGATTAGATCAAAGGAGAGCTAGAAACTTCAGGTTTGGCTCTAGGATGTGAGGCGTTGATCTCTGGATCTAGGTTTGGATTTTAGGAGGCAAGGCGGTTCTTGCCCAAATACCCAAGTATGGGCTTTTCCCTAAGAACTTCAAAAAGGATGGAGGGAACCTCCCTGTGAAACTCCAGAAAAAACTCACAGCATGGTTTGTTTCATTAGTTCCTGCATGCATTTTTAAATTCAAGACAGGTAAGTGAAAGAAAGGAGAGGAAGCAATAAACATGAGTGCTGAGGACAAGTGTGCTGAGAAGTGTCTGGATGCCTCCAGATTTACCTGTGGGGTGCCTCAGACCATGCTCTGTCAGATAGGTAAAGCAGGTTGCATCTTCTCTCTGGCCTTGCCTGTGGATAATAGAGCATGGAAGGAGGAAGAGACTGCAAATCCCATTCTCATTCTGGTAAGGAGGTGATATGTCTGAATCATTTACTCAAATGCCTGGATGACATCCCAGGACCAATAATGGATGTGTCTCACAGCCCAAAACTATGAATGCTTGGAAGAGGAAGACATCCTACCATAGGGAGGAACAGGCGGTAAAAACATGGCTTGTGTCATCCTTTTAGCCCCTTTCTGTATCCCACAAGGATTTTTAGAATAACCTAACAGAACTTGTCTGAATGTTTCTCAGCAAAATGAAATTTCATTGACATCTGCTCTTTTTCCTAAACTGAAACATTTGCAGAGATTGCTCTATGGCAATGAGGTGTCTAAAACACTTCTTGATTGCATGCTCATTGGCTACACATTGCGAAAGCATGGACATAAAAGATAAACTATTCAAACGTATTTTTAGAAAGAGAATTTAATTTAAAAATTTCAAAGCATTTTGTGAAAACTGTCAAGAAAGTTTCAGTTGCATTACAATGCAGAGTGGAAACAGTCTTCAGAAGTTTAAATTATGACAGCACTGACAGTGTCTAGATTATTTTCTAACACTTAGACATATACTTCAGGTTAAACTCTCATTTCTTCACTACAAATTAATGCTAAGTATCATACAATTACATTTGTAGCTTTACAACCTTAATTTTTGGCACGTGGGTCCTAGTTCTTCAGAGCTGAGTTATTTTGGGTTTCTTCTGCCTATTTTTATTTTCCTACTACTCTTTGAACTTGATCCAGCATTCCTTACTCAGGCTAAACTCCCATTGAAGTAAATTTTACCTGAGCAAGAATTGCAAGATCAGACCCTTTGTCACAGAGAGGGAGCATAATCAAATCTCATTTTCTCGCATAAATCAGTGAAGAACTCAGTTAACAAAGCCACGGAATGTCTTCCAATACCCTTTTCTGTAAATGCACCTTGTCCCCTCCTCTTATGGCCCTGTTGGCCTGACATGAGGAGTTAAAAAGTCCAGCCATTCAAAAATACAGGGTTCTGAGGGAAAATATTCCTTATGATTATGGACATTATATGAGACATTAAAGTTCTGGTGGGGTCGTCTTAACAGAGAATGGAAAATAGGAAATGGTACAGTTCAGAGCTGTTACTGTGGAAGACAGTGAAAAGAGGAAATACAACATTGAAAACTTAATCCATTCACATGTTCTTCTTCACTGTACATTGGATTTCAGAGTGTAACGTGCATATAATCAATTTGGACTTGGTTTGCAGTCATATATTCCCTAGTGGGGCCCTAGTATCTTGACCATGAATTTCAAAATAACTACACAAAGTGATGATAAAAAGTAGATTTTTCTACTGGAACTAATGGTGATTCCTTCCGTTGTTTTGCACAGCATATGCTGTTCATAAATAATGTCAGAATTGGGCCAAGTCCCCTTAAGAAAGGTGGTCATTTAATGTAAGTAAATCCACATTAAATATTGAAGATCAGAAAAAAGCTGCCTTTTCAAAGAGGTCACTTTTAAGTGAAGGAAACAACAATGCATGTGTGCGGATGGCCAGTTCCACACTGGGTGACACAGAGTTAATGGCTCATAGAGAGCATATACATGTTTTTTAAAGATGTTTTATTGCTTACAAAAGGAAGTAGTCTAGAGAGACTGGATACATAAACTGGCTCCAGCCAGCTGCGGCTGTCAGGCTAGGAAGGATCCTGTTCAATTAGTGTTGTAAAATAAAATACTTTGTAAAGGAAATAAACACTATGAGAGCTAAGATTCATGCTTTCAAATATACACAAGGTTTGAATTTTTAATTAGGGCTGCTAATTACAGTCATCAGAAAGCAGAACAGAATAGATTTTACCTTACATTTAGCAGACAAGCCTTCAACCCCAGTGTATTTTTCAATTTCATTAATATTTTATGAAAATGGCCCTTGCAGCTTCAGCCTATTCTGTGCCTCCTACAAAACTGCCCCACATTATGGATGCCAATGCCTTTAAGCCATGTGCATTAGTGAGATGACAAAATGCAAAACAGCATCTTGTCAACCATTGCATCAATTGATTCTATTAGATAGTGTAAAAACAGTTGGGTGTGAGTTATAATTTAGCTGACACTAATGATGAAACAAGACACTGGCTGGGAGCAGACATTAGCTATAAGCCAGAAATTAATGCTTCTAATATTTTTGAACAAATTAACCTTAATGAACTGGCCATGTATATACTGTAGTATATACTGATAAGTCAATTAGTAGAGAATAGAGGTTATGTATATATAGATACATAGAAAAAATGCATGGTTATAGAGTGTTCCAAGCACACAATGTTATTAAGAGCAATTCTACAGTAAATTCAGCTCCTTTTTACATTTATATACATTCGAACTCTAATGTGCAAGTGTCCAATCTTGTCCATTCCAGTGAAATTTTGTATGCAAACAAGTACAAAATTCAGTGTGTCATCACACTGGTAGATTAGACACTGTATTTATGTGTTCATAAAATGTCTTAATTTCACTGATATTTTACCATTACAAAGTTTGGAAGCTGGTGGTCCAATTTCTAACTGAATTCATAATGTACTCACCAAAATTGACAGTCTATTTCCTTTTTATTCATTACCATTTGTGAGCAAGCTCTGATAGAGATTCTGATATGTTCTAAATTCAGTCACTGTCTAAAAGGATGCAGTAGTATTTTAAGATAATATAACTGAGACCCTAAATTCTAGGAATTCCATTTACAGTCAGCCTAGAAAACAGAAGTGGTTAATTTATAAGCAAGCACAGAACAAAGGTAAGGTACTTGCCAACAATAGTTTGTTGGTTTAACTTTGACTTGCTTTCCTGGGAAAGAAGAAAACAGAATTTTCAATGTGAACTGTCAGCCCCACTTATGACAGGGCTTCACTAGTTAGAAATTCAGAGTTCCTCCTCCATTGGCAGAATGATGTAAAGAAAACCACCAAACAAAATTCTTTCAAGTTTCAACTACAACTCTACTTAAATAATTTACTTTTTAGTTTTACTCAGACTATTCTTTTTAAACTTGGTTGACATTTTCGTTGACAAGCACATTTTATTGCACAAGATCAGTAGTGGAATTGGCAGTGGAAAAGAGAGAGGGGAAAAAAGCTGGCTCTACTCAATGAGAGAACTACTATCTTGCCTTTGGGAAAAACAGTGCTGGCAGTGACCCTTTCTGAAGCCAGCAATAAGTGGTAAACCAGTCACTGTAAGTAAAATATTTGGTAACTTTGACTGTTTCCTTCTCCTACAAGAAGTAAACCAGAGGCTGTTTAGCTAACACATTTAAATCAAGCCAACAATAAAAATTGGGTGTGAGCATAAAGCCTTTAAATTAATCCATTAGAAAGTAAAAAATAAAATTATTAAATCATTGAACACGTAAATATTAAAACCTTCCTTTATGAATTACTGAGCTGTAGTTAAAACAAGTGGAGAGAAAAAAAACCCACATAACACAGAGGGAAAAAAAAAAAGGGGGAAATAACATCTTAAGTATAGCTTTTTATTGCCAAGATTTCGATTTCTGTCTCTCATATTCTAAATGTGTAATGTTACTTAGTGATCCAAAGAGAAGGCAGACTAAACAAAAGGTATTTTCAAGAAGTTCATAGATATTTGCATTATGTGCTGAATGAGTGACCCCATGCTTCCAAAGTGCTTTATGGAGGACACAGAAAGAGCTACAATAACATCCCAACCAATATTCCATTCAAAGAGATCTGTTCCAACAAAGCCAAATATCAAAGCTGCCCTAGGAGTATTGAAGCTCTAGGCTGTTAGCTGCACTGCCCTCGTTTGGGAAAGTGTCTGAGCTGCGTGTAACACTAAATCAGCAACAGGACATACTTTGTGCCTCATGTCCAGCTACTTAAATGAAGGCAAATCTACCAGTTTGCTAATTTAGTTAAATCAGAAGTTGGTTTGGGTTCAGTTCCAAAAATTGCAAGGCCACTTCAGGAACCAATGCCATATGCTTATGTCATCGATGTGCAAGCAAAAGGTCACTTTGGTTTGATTTTTGATCAGGTGGAGGTCTTGGGTCTTAAGCCAAGGGTAATTAATTCTCACTGTTCTGCCCTATTTTTCCTATTTCTCCTCTCTGGGTAAACACCACCACCACCACCAGTTTGCTAAAGGTGTTGTGTTTGAGGTAATTTTTCAGACTGGTCTCTGGAAAGAGCTGATGAACTCCTCAGATGAGAATACATCTGTAGGGAAAGTGCATTGTTTGAATCAGTGAGATTTTCAGAAAGGAGTTCTTGACACAGCTAGCATAAAAATAGCAAACATTTTGCCTAGGGAGCTCATTTCTGAAAGTTATGTGAGTAATTAGGTGCGATGAATGTACAGTTCTCACTGCAGATTTTCTTAGATGCTTCTTCCAGCATATCTTCCACCATAACATAGTTGTTGCTATACTTGTACTGGGAAATATAGGAGCAATAAGGCACAGCTTCAAGCACTGGCCTGTCTTTTGAGTGTCTTTAACCATTAATACTCAGCCTGGCGTGGCTTTGCTCTATGTTGGTTGCAGCTGTGCTGAATAATGTGGATATCGCTCAAGAGACAGAAAGCACAGCAGATATTTCCCAAAAGGAGGTGGGAACATGGCCTCCCTGTGTTGTTGGAAAGTTTAAATAGGTAGATGCAAGTCTTGCCATGACACTTGGCCTCAGAGAGAAGGAACAATGCCTGACATATGTTATGTAACAGCATAGGTGCTAAATTTATTTACCCTCTGTAGCCATTTCTGATACATTTTGCCAATGACCATTGCCCAGCACATAGCTCTGGGAGTTACACATGGGTTAGGAGCACAAAGGCGTGCTCAGTGTGAACCTGAGATGGAACAAAAGTACAAAACTGTAGAGTTGAGGAAACATAGCTTCTTTGCAGTCTTTTAGGAGGAATCTAAAGCTGTCTCAAAACTTTGCCCAACATATTTTGCTGTTCCTGAAATTTCCCTCCTTAAAATTTCCATAGAACTTACAGATGCCCAATACTCTTGATGGGACAGAGAGGAAAATATTGTCCAAAAGAGACCTCCATTTAATATTCTAGTACCAACCACGCCTATGAGTGTGTTCTAAAAATTCACAGAGCTCTTTAGGTTGATTAGATGAAGAAGGCCATGTGGTGCAGGTGGTTTAACTTTCCATTTTCTGTGCTCCAAGCCCTCCAGTTCCTAGTGACCATTTCAAAGACCTTACTGAGAAAAAAGTCCTGGTGTGGTAAAAGCAAGGATTTTCTAAGGAAAATATCAAGTTTCTGGGCATCATGATTTTGTACCTTACTATCAGCAATTTTTTTCTTCAGTGCACCTTAATTAGAGTGGAACTGCAGTAAAAAAAATGAAACCCTAAAGAGACTTGCATAAGAATGGCCCATATGGGGATCAAACCTTGGTGTTATTAGCACCATACTCCAACCAAAATTGAACTCCTCTTTGTAGCAGTTTGAACCACAGATCACAATTCTGTCAGCCTGCCATTCAGAAATGTCTTTACTTCAAAAGTCAACAAGGGACAAAGCATTCTGCAGTCCAGCTGTGAACCCCTCACCTGCAAAGATTTACAGACCACAGGAGATGGACAAGTGCTATGTTGGTACTGCATTAATTGTGTCAGCACCAATCTGGCTTCTTCCAGTGGGCTGAAAATTAAGTGAGGAGTCTAACCCTTCCTACTCATCTTCCTACTCCTCAATATAGGAGTATTTATGGGCGGAAGCTCAGCACATTATGTAGGCAGAGAAGGGATGCTGTGGTGCCAGCAGAGCAGAGCACTTGTGGAATTGTTTTGTCTCAGTTTTGTTTATTAGGATTTTACCATGAGGGCAGTCAGAAAAAAGGTTTTCTGATATTTTAGGTGAGGTTTGATCCTCTAGGTTTTTTTTAACTTCATGAAGACCTGTATGAAAATCCATAGCTCTCATAGTCAGTCTTGAGTTCTTCAGAAGGTGAACCCTCTGGCCAGCCCTAAGACAAAGTATGGAAAAAAGAAGAAATCTTTCCTGACCACTGACAATCAGTGTCAGCACTGTTATTACTGCAATCTGAATAGAGAGGTAATGCTGATAATCTTCCTTCTGTGAACCCCCAAATTACCCCAAATTTATCATGAAATCCATAAAGTTCAGTGGAAGAATTTTGATTGCCAGATCATGTCAGGTCACAGCCTGACAGCAGTTGTTCCCATGTGGTAGGCAACATCTCTTTTTGATTCTCTAGAACATGCCTACATAGATCATTCAAGGTAACATCTGTCAGCCTTAGGAGATACTTGGTGCTTGAAACTTTCCCTGATGTCAGTGGGTGCTGAAGTCACTCAGCTACCAGCTTGATTCCTCTGGAATGACATTTGGCTGAAATTCCGTTCTAATACTCCTATAAAAATAGGTATGTGCTTTTTCAACTCTTAAATCTTTGTCCAGTAACTCCCCATCTTCAGTTAATGCCCTTATCCCTTGTTTGCTATCTCTTAAATAAATACAAAAAATAAATAAAACCACTAATTTTACCAGAAGAATGCATTCTTATATAACTGAGTAAGGGTGTATGCCATATAAATGTAATTTAATCTCTCCTTGGAATTGATTGCGGAATTTTACCAGAGATTGTCCTGGATTTGTCACATGCCCCAGTGAGGTAGAAGTGTGGAGTCTTGGCAACACTGAAGGCTCTATGCAAGCCAAGGCTAAGCCCTGTGTTTGGGGTGTAGTCCCTTGAGGCCATATGTCACTCCTGTCCATTTCTGACCTGGTGACAGCATAAGGAATTCACAAAGACCCCATGCTTTGGTGAGATTCAGTCCATCTCAGACTTCATTAATGCATGGGATGAGAATACACACTACATTAAGACCTGTTTATGTGCATCCCAGACCTAGTGAACCTATTTAATTTTGCTCTCCCAGGAATGTGCTCTGGGTCAACTCACACTTTCACCTGCTAGATACAAATTAGAGCACTGAGAAGATGTATCCAGAGAGAAGACTGGGGGGATGGTGTCCCCAGGCTCCAAACTTAGAAAAAGGCAGAGGAAGCAGCTGGGGTTTTGCAGCAATACACACAAGCTTGAAGTGAGAGAAGCAAGCGTAAGATGAGGAAAGGGAGGAAAACTGCTCAAATATCTCCAGATATCTATGCTGCAAAAGCTAGGGGTCCCATTACCAGGCTCCACCCCGACTTGTCAATGCTGTATGTGTCTTGCTCACTTATTTCCTAGTGGATTAAGAAATAATTACAGCCATAGTAACACTAACCGTTTCTTGAACACTTCTCCATGTTTTGCAGTATCTTTGCACCAAACCATGCTATATGCAGTATGCCACTGCTATTCAGATTTTTAACCATTTCAGAATCCACAGTAGGATAATATCTCGCAGATGGCAATGTGTGGAGCAACAAAGGCAAAGAGGTGGGAAAAGAGGGACTGTCTGTAGTTCTGTAGTTTGTGACACAACTTGGGCAAGGACCTGAAGTTCTGGCTCTGGTTTTCACTTAGGATGCAAAAAGAATTTAAATGGATAAAGACCTCAGGAGTTCATTGTGTGTAGTCAAGTATGTCTAAAAGTGATTCTATTGCACTGCTGTTTGCTTAGACAAAAGTTTTATCAGCTTTATTTGTAGTTTTGTCTGCGCAAAGTATAGGACTTAAAGTAAGGACTGCAACAACAGATATTGCATATGCTCTGGTTTAAGGAACCCACGTCTGACTGAAAAATGCATATGTCTCTGCTGCATTGTATAAGAATTAAGGATGCAAGGGTCCAGCTCAGGAGCCAGAAGTTCTTGCATAACCAAAGAACAAAGAGCTGTGGT
Organism: Machaerirhynchus nigripectus; assembly: GCA_013397975.1. Classification (NCBI taxonomy): domain Eukaryota; kingdom Metazoa; phylum Chordata; class Aves; order Passeriformes; family Dicruridae; genus Machaerirhynchus; species Machaerirhynchus nigripectus. The sequence continues at coordinate 1,303,367 of VZRQ01011078.1, forward strand.
CTTAACATAGCAAACTCCTATTAACCTCAGCCAGAATCTTGCCTAAGATCTGAATAGAGGCTAAGAAAACTGCAGGCTTTAGCTCTGTGTGCACAAGGGGGTAAGATTGCTGTTTTCACGTAGGCATGATTGAGTTGTGCTTCAGAAGCACATTTCATCCTATGCATGCAGAAACACTGGCCTTTCAGACCTATGATACTTGCATCCTAGTAAACATTTCACTCACCAGGGAGGAAAACACAAGCCAAGAAATTCATTTGGGGGAAAAAAAAAAAACAATAGAAAGAGAAAAAAAAAAGCCCAAAGAATGTTGTATTTTTTCATATTATCACTAGAAGAATCATTTTATGGTGTTTCCCATGTAATTACTGCCAGACCTGTTTAGCAAATGTGAAATACTCATTAGCAATTACTTAACTATACATATATTAAAGCTTAATTAGTAAATAAATTAAGCACATAATTAATTGCTTTAATCAGGAGGCTTTTAATATTGTAATTATCACTTGATACATTAAGGGCATGTTAAGAATACTTTTCTCCAAAAAATACATTGTTAATTAATCATTAAAACTTATCTTACTACATGCTCATTAATGATTTATTACAGATGCTGGGCCAAATTCTTCTCTCAATTACAGAAGAGCTAACTCTGTTGAAACCAATAGAGCTTCACTTGCATAAATTAAAGGAGAATTTGGTCCTGCTAATTAAACGTAAATTGTTTGTCAGAGCATATCACCATAGATGGAAATCTGTAGCGCCTCACTCTCTTTAACCCAAAAGGGGCAAACTGCCTTTCTTTTATGCTCCTTTGCTATGGCCAAGCATTGTCCTTCCATATCCTGAGCTCAGAGGCAACAAGTTGGGCTTCATTTCTAGCCCGGCCACTACCTCTGAATTCCAGATCAGTGAGTGGAGGAGAGGGTTGCCCAGATGCTCTTTTAAGAGACAACTGACTGCTTCTGGGGACCAACTCACTCTTTTCCCCCCGCAACATCTAAAAGGAGCCTAAAGAATCAGACTCTAAGGGTGTTAATTTGAAAGGTGACTATAAGACTCAGAGGTCAAAGGATAGTTAATGAAAACCAAACACAAGTGTAGCTAGTGAATCTAGCTACATTTTTCTTATCCTGGATATGGTTTTTCTATCTCAACTTTATAATCTCCTCAGGAATGGAATTTTTTATTTGGAATTTGGTATAAATAAGGTAGCTGCCGTAACGGGCCAAATGGCCTTAGTTAAGCTTTCTTGAGGGAGCAAGAGTAATAATACTGTTTGCAAAAGGTCTTCATACATAAACAATCATATTATGAATTGTGGCAGAGAAGGCAGGATGAAGAGAGGGAAGGAGAAACTAATTTTTGAGCAAGGGATGTCTATTCATAGATACAGAGCACAGATGCAGAAGCCTTTGAAATGCCAATGTGAAGCCTTCTATGGGTTTCCCTTCACAGTCCCAGTGGGACTCTCCCAGGCACAGCCTATTTGCACGGATGCAAAGTCTTGGTTGCGTAAATGTAAATGCAGAGTAAATTAAGAAATTGAGATTTAATGACAATGGGCTTATGGGCTTTGGAGTCTGGATGTGCATATGCAGTTTACTATCTGCACATGCACTTATCTCCACCAAGGTCTCAAACCCTGATAAAAGCAGCCATTTTTCTGCTTTGGTGAAAGCAATACCCATTTTAAATAGGTGAAACTTAAACAGCACTTAGTACTTGCTAGGAGGTACCCTATGGGACCAGCCCAAGGTTTGTGTTGAAAACCTGATGTTCTCAATTTATTGCTGGGTTTTGAGAGGGCTCCCAATACAGCTTTCAGAAGAACTAAAATCTTAATTTCTTCACTGAGATAGCAAAGAAATAAACACACTAATGCATACATGCACATATTCAATCTCAGTCTTTCAGTGATTGTTCCAGATAGAACAACAGAGATAAAATATTTAATTTCAAATGGTTTAGGATTAAGCAGATCTTTCTTTGTAATAATTTACAGCAGAGTGTTTCAGTGCTTTAGCACACTACGATCTGTTACTCGGGACTGCAGGGTGAATAAATGAAAATCCCTACCTTAGAATCATCCGTGAGTTTTGAAACCATGATCAGTACTAAGAAAAAAGTCTTTCCTCTGGTCCCTTTTCCACTGAAGGAAGGAAAAGTGACTTAGAAAAAAGAACAGATTGTGAAGGCAACCTTCAGGAGTCACGTCACATGAGACCAATCTGTGAGGGTAACAGCTACTATAGACTTGTAAACTCTCTATGTAAGTAAATATTTGTGTTTTGTGGTGAACATTTATCAAGTGGAAAAGACAATGAGCACAGTGAATCTTGCTCACATACACTTCCCTAAGCTTAGAGGCCAGATCTAAACAAGATTTAGACATCTGCCAAGGGAATTCTAGGGAAGGTGGTGCTCACAGGTCTTTCGGCAATGGAAGTTGTGTTATCCAAGAGACAAAGAGGAGGCTTCTCACTTATGCAGTGCTCTCCATAGGTTTTAGAGACTTAAGCTCAGATGACAAAATGGCTAAAGCTACCCAGGTCCCCCACCTTAATGGAGATGTCTCAAAGTCAGAAAGGAAACCCTCCTGAGTTTCATTGTATCAGTCCTTTAAACTAAAACTAAACATAGGGGCATGACAAAAATAAGTTTACAACCAATTATGGTGCAAATTGAAGATTTAAAAAGATGAGATCCTTTTTCTTAAAGAATTCCATTCTTTGTATGTCCAGTGAATTGTTCCTGTGACAACTTCTTCTTTACAAAATAATAATGTTTTGTCCTATCCTGCAGGGATCAATCTCATTCTCATGTGTGGCATGTAGACAGTGGCAACTTGGCAGAATATATGTGGAGAAAAATGGTTCAGTTATCTTCAAATTTATGTTAAAAGACATTGGCTTCTGACAGCAGGAAAAGCTTTATTAAAGCTTTTATTTTTTTCCTAAGAAAAAAAAAGGAAGTATACAATATTTGACATGGTAAACATGACAATATAGGCACAAGTCTTTTGGTACTAGAAGCTACGTGCTCATGTGCTTGACCATCATTATTCAGGAGGATTCTAATGACATTGTGAAAATGCTCCCGTAAGAAATTCAACTTGATTGTTCTAACAGTATTTCTTCATACTGATTATGAGTGTGAATGTAGGCATTATTCACTGTAGACATCATTCTTCTTATCAGCAAAATAAATATGATAGAAACATGCTGACAATCTCCTTAAAACAAACAAATAAGCAGTTTTGGCTTGTGTCTTGACAGACAAAGGTGGTAATTGTTTTCCTGTTATAATTACAGTTTTTTAATAAATTCATGTCAACATCATGGGGAAAGTCTACCCTGCTTTAAATGAATTTATCTAAACTGATTCTGAGTCTTAATATAAACTTAAGCTGGATTCATACATATTCAAATGTGTATGAATGTATTTATTACTTCAACCTAAAGCAGTAAATTATCAGTGACCAAAATCAAAGAAAGCAAGAGTTAAATCAGTGTGAAACGTTCCGGATGAAGGTGCCTCTATTAAATTTTATGATATAAAGTAATTTCAATTAAGCAAATGCACCTTTTTTTTCAACACTCAAAAGGTCTATAGAGACACCTAAGTAAATCAATATTTTCTGAATTATTGTATATATTATAATTTGCATGAAAAAACAGCTATGTAGAGTGCCATGCACAATTGGGATGGTTTAACGATGTCTGCTTTGCATAGAGAAAAGCAACATACTGGAACACTGGGCTTGGTTTCCTCTTTTCCTGGTTATTCCAGCAAAGTTAAGGTAAGGATTGCTAGCTGCTGCAGTTAAGAAATTCCCTGTGTGAGCGTAGTACAAATACAATTGAGCAAATCCCAGCTTGCAGACTTCAGCCATTTTGTTGTCACAGTCTACAGTCTGGTCTTCCTCACTTGGGCACCTGACTTGCATCAGCATTTAAGAGCCTATTGAAGCAGGCTTCCCAAAGGAAGCACTGAAACCTTTCGCACAGGCACCGGAGACACGTGCCTTTGAGAGCCTCCAGTCTTCCTAACTTGTGTACCTAAACTCAGCCAGATGGGACTTCTGGGTAGGCTTTCAAAGGCACGTCACTCTCTCCTGGAGCTGTATCTGGGATCTGAGCACTTCAGAGTGCTGCTGTTCTGCCTGCCTAACACTGGGGTACAAGTCAGGCACCTGGGGTAGGGGAGGGTGGCAAAGGGCAGCTCCCAGCAACGCCCGCTGCAGTTTCATGCTTTGTCTTCAAGCTGCCTCTTGAAGAGTTTACTTTTGTTCCTCACCCTGACATTCCTTAATCAAAAAGACTTGTCCTAGAGTAAAGGTATGTGTTTCTTCCTGGCTCAGATGGAAATACTACCAAAAGCAAGGATCCCAGGTAGACCTCAGTTTATCTCAGATGTGCTACGAGCGCACTGGAGTTTACAAAGTGCACTGGGGGGAAATTTCAGGGTCCAATTCAGGTCATGGTTTGAAGTAAAATAAATTTTTATTAATAATCACTACATCTATACATTTTGGATGTTACCGGTGAAGGCAATAAGAAAAACAACTATAAACTTAAAAAAAGAAGCATTTTATTTCTGCCCTTGCCACCACATGTGCTGGAAAGGAACTATATTGGCTCTTTTTTAGCTAGTAGTGTCTAATGCAGGAAGACAGGAATAAGCAGAGTAGAAAGCACCTGTCAGCTCTATTTCCCACTCTCCTTGATTAGCATGAAACATTAATAGGGCTCTCAGAAATTCTGGTCTGAAATGGGCTTTGCTTGAAAACGTGTCTGCCTTTACTGCACAAAAGCTGCTGTCATTAAAAAAGGGCAGATAACTAAAGAAGACTCTTTCTTGAAATTTATACCATTTTTTCACACAATGACAAATTATTTTAATAATAGGAATCGCACACTCTGCCATTTGTATAATGTTTCCCATAAAATTCTCCCATTAAATTTGCTCCTCTACTTGACTCATATCTTTTTAAAAAAATGACACACACAAAATGATACATCACGCATTCTTACAAAGAATTGGAAGTGAACATACTGTAATGGGTTAACATACGTTTTAATAAAATTTTCATTGTTGCACATTTCACTTTTCGGTACTGAGAGCCAGGGCTGTACCAGTAACCCCAGGCAATGCCTAAGGATAAAACAAATCATATGGTAGTGAACTATTTTCACCTATTTATCCTTCTACTGAAAATATATTCATAAATACAAAATGAAGCTAAGATACGTAGCCAGTAACATTGTACATAACAAAGATATTCCCTAGTATTTATATTCTATTATTTTTTAATAATATACCTTCTGCATTTCTAAGATGCTTCAGCTTTTGTTTTTTATTCCTTGCATATCTTGTAAGGCACCAAACCATTTTAATTTTTGTCTCCCCAAAGCGGGCAGTAACAAATATTTGAATCCATATAGTCAAATTAAATCCTATTGCACAACCTATTATATAACATGCACTGCGAGTCAAAAATGTATGCCTGTCTATTTATCTAGCAGCTGGAGTTTTCTGAATAAGAAACTTTTGATTTGTGGCATATGTAGGTTTATTTGCATGTAGACAATCTGCCTTAAAAGATCTGTGTCATCAAAAATGTTCCTGTACACATCAGCATATTAACTGCTTGCTAAATGGGGTTATCTCAGAGAATAAATACCAAAATAAAAAAATTTTGCCCTGAATACTCATTTTACTATGGAGGTACTGCAAAACTTAAAAATAATGGGTTTTGTCTCTTCATTACTGTATAGGAATTCTGGAATAATAATTACATTTTATTACCACAAATTAAAATGATTTGGTAACAATAAATAAAGCTAATCCAAGTTGCACCTAAGCTCTAATTTTTGTGATTGTTTGTCTTGTTGCCTATCATCAAATATTTAAAGGTGAAATCAAAAACACAGATATTGTAAATAAAAAAGAAGCTGTTGTATTTACTCTTTATTTGATAAAGCACATTTTAAGATCTCAAATTTTAAAATATCCAGATCTTCTTTCCCCCTTGTTGTCTCCCCTCTCTTCCCAAGTCTGATTTCACAGAAAGGATGTTTCAGCTTGTCTCCTAATATGTTACCAAAGACCATTCTATAAGAATGATGTTATACAGAATGAAATGCAGGTGTATTTATTCAACAAAGCATCATAAGAAAGAAAAACAGTGAGTTTACAGGTAATTTGTAAGTCTTAAAATATCTGCTTCTAATAGCAAGAAATCTTTCTGGTTATACATATCACAGGGAAATATATAATGAATGAAACTTAGAGTTCTTATAATTTCACATTGATCAATTTTTTTCTTTATGTATTAAAAATTACGCATAAAGGATTTTCTACTTATTTTTCCCTCATTTTATTTTATAAATGCACAACTTCTCATAGAAAGCAGAGCTGAGGAGAAAATTATTTAGGCATTTTATCACTCTGCTTACATATGAACAATGCTGATGAGGAGCTTGCTGTTCTTCATAGGCTCAGCTAGCATTACTAGAATTTACATTTCTCCATTTTTTGATGCATCCCAATAGTCCAACCCAGAAAGAGAGAAGATGAGTTGAATAGAATTCTAAAAAAATTTACATGAAACAGTC
>VZRQ01011078.1:1314986-1375305 GCA_013397975.1 Machaerirhynchus nigripectus
GTAATGTAAGCACTTCGGGACAAGTCTTAAACAAGTAGGTTACAAAATTTTATCCTTTCCATTGAAATTTTCTGTATGTAAAATATAAATTGAAATACTTTTCTGGAACTGGATTTATAGAATCATAGGATCATTGAAGTTAGAAAAGACGTCTAAGATCATTGAACACCACCCTGTCAACTAAATAATAGCAATAAATGTCACCCCATCATTTCTTCCACACTTCCAGGGATGTTGACTACATTACCTCCCTGGGCAGCCAGTTTCAGCACTTAACCACCCTTCCAGTAAAAAAATTCTTCCCGATGTCCAACCTGAACCTCCCCTGGCACAATTTATGCCTATGTCCTCTTGTCCTGTCACTGGTTGCCTGGGAGAAAAGGCTGAACCCCACCTGGCTACACCCTTCCCTCAGATAGTTGCAGAGAGTGAAAAGGTCTCCCCTGAGCCTCCTTTTCTCCAGGCTAAACAACCCCAGCTCCCTCAGCTGCTCCTCATATTACTTGCTCTCTAGACCCTTCGCCAGCTCCATTGCCCATTATCTGAAAGGTTAGCCAAAGACAGCACCCATCTCAAGCTCTGAAACTATTTCTAATTAATGACTGGAAAGAAATAAGCTTAAGGGGAATAAAAATAAGAACAAAGACACAAAATAAAAGTAGAAGAAAAAGAAAATAAAGAAAATAAATAAATAAAAATATTTTTGTCTGCCTTTCTCTGTTTCATTTTGAATGAGAAATATTAACCTGAAGTTTCAGTTGTTCCTCAAAGTAGCCTGTCTGATTTGGACATTCTAGGATTTGTTCTTCCCCTTCTCGATGCAACAACCTTCAATCTTGGTGCAGCCTCTGGGTGCAACAGTAAAAAAGAATAAAAAAGTAGGAAAAAGAGTTTTTAGAGAGAGAAAGGATCGGAGAACAGGAAAAAAACACCACTTGCTTGAGGGATTAGCTTTATATAATTCTGTCAAGTCAATTGCATAAACCTTTCCAGTTGATAATTTTTATATCCAAGCCACACATTTCTTTCCTCCAAGCAGTCAGTCACGAGGTCATATCACCAGGTCGTACAGAACAGAAGGTTCTTCTCAGTGGCAACTCTTTAATTAATCAGCTGCATATTAGCCACCCTCAGAAACCCCGTTACATTCCAAAAGGATGACATGAAAACTACCTACTGGAGAGAACTATTCCAATGGCATTGTAAGGAGAAATAGTAAATTAAATAGCTAATAAGTTGCAGTCTGTTTAAGGAATAGCTATATTTTCTTTGTCGGCCACCTGCCCCTATCAGACCCCTTTTGTTGCATGCTCCTCTCTTCCACTCAGGGTGTCAGCACATAAATAAACCCTGAATCCTCTCAACAAACAAAAACATTGTTTCCTTTATTAGAGATGCCCAAGGATATTTTCTAGTGGCCTTCAATGTCTGTCAACAGCAGCAGTTTGGGTTTCCCAAGAGTTTATACACTGAATCATTTGCTGCTTACTCTGCTGATTGAGAAGCTTCATTATATTAAAAAAATGCATTTTAAGAAACGACAGTAGCTGAATGGGCTTTGTGATTGTACTTGAACTAATATTAACCACCTTTGCTTTCTGGCTGAAGGATTGGTGCCACATGGCTGGATGTTGCAACACATTATTTCTCCAAGTCTGGCCTCAAAGCTCAGCCCAGATTACTGTGTGAGGACCCAGGTGCTTTATGCTGGACACAGTAACAATTAGGTGTACTGTGATCTTACCCTCTTCTGACGGGATCCAGAATTATAGCTGTTCTGAACTGGTGCTGTGTGAGTCCCCGTGCTGGGAAGGGGTGGCACCAACTCAGCTAAAAGGAGAAGTGCTGCAAACAGGGGTGTCTCTGGGGACTAGGGTATTTGGGAATCACGGGTCCTTAGGATTTGCAGCTCAAAAGGCTTGCCTGGTATTAGGCCTGGATCCACAGTAACCTAGATGTGATCCACAACTACAAAGTACAGAATGGTCAAATTTTATGTAGCAAACAAGTTTGAGATTTCATGATATTCGATAGAAATGTGTGAAACTCAACTCTGTCTCCTTCTCTGTTCCCTTATACAGTTTCTGTGCCAGATGATTCAGAAATCTACAGCCCAAACAACTCTAGAATCCTCACTAAACTTTCCCAGGTTATACAGTTCATAGCAGAATCTGGCCCTCGGTCATATCCATGGAAGAAATTAATTCCCCCCACTTTTAATGAATTACAGATGAGTAACAATTATAAAAGCCTCTCATTAAATAACAGGAAAATATAATTTCCAATAAAAGGCAATAGCAATTAGCTACAAGACTGTTGGGATGGAACATACTGAACAGGAAATTTTGATTACAGAGTCAGTAACTTCTGGTGGCCTTTGCCAAACAGTCAAACAGCCTCTGCAGATATGTCACCATTGTTAACATCCCATAAGATCAAAGGGGTTTGGTGACTTACACTGCAGCTTCTGCAATCACATCTGTGCTGTTTACCCATCCAAATTTTCATTTGCTGAGAAGCAGATGTAACTGGCACTCATTCTGGAAATGCAGAGAGAGAGGGGAGGAAAAAGGCTTCCAGGAATGGAACAAAACCAAACTGCGGACAGCATCCCCTTCAACAGAGTCCAGTATCATTCTTGGAGCCTTAATTGAGTGCAACCCAAGACAACCTGGCCACAATACATTCTGTCCTCTAACTTGTGCCTTTCTGTTGGGGAGTGATTTAGAATATGGGCAGCACTGTAGTTAAAGGTAAATGTCAGTAAACAAAGATTAATTTGGACAAGAGATGGTGTGACTACTTTCCAGTCTGGCCTCAAGCACAAAACTGGTGAGTTTGCCAGTTGTTGCCAATCAATATCATTTGTTTTTTCTGATCTTTGTCTTAGGCATGGGGAATGCAAACCAGGAGGCTGCTGGCAACCTGACAAAAAATTGGATACAAAAATAATATTTTTGTTTATGCCATGCTGTTTTGGGTTAACCCTGGTAGAGAGTTAAGCACCACACAGCTGCTCAGTCTTTTTGCCCACCCTCTACCACCAGTGGAACAAGGGAAGAAAAAAGAAAGGGTAAAACTCCCGAGTCAAGATAAAAATAGTTTGGTAAACAAAGGAGAAGTTGAAGAGGAAAGGAGAACAGAAAACAAAACAAAACAATTGATACAAAGGCAATTGTTCACCACCTTCCAAGCAGCAGACTGACACCCTGCCAGTTCCCAAGCAAAATATGGCTAACCTACATAAATCCCCCTCATCTCCCTTTTTATCGCTGAGCATGACATTGTGGGGCGTGATGTGCCTCTCTGGTTTGTGTCTTCTGCCCAGTTGTGTCCCCTCCCAGCCTCACGTTGGCCCAGTTTATTCACTGGAGAGTGGCAGAGTGACAAAGAGAGAAGACTTTGACACTTGCAGACACTGTCCAGCAATAGTTAAAAATTAGAATGTTTGGTCAGAAATGGAAAACATGGCACCATATCACCTGCTATGAGCAAATTTAACTTTGTTTCAACTGAAACCTGAGCACACTTAAAGGCTGTTTCAACACTGGGTGCAACAAAACTCTCCCAAGAGCACTCTGAATCCCATCATTCTGGGAAGTAGCATCAAGCATCCACTGAGGAACAGCCTGCCTAAAAATCCTAAGAGGTTCTGCAGCAGGTGACACCAGGTCCCTTACAGGATATCTGCACTTCTGAAAACAAGAACCTGAAGTCATCCTCTCTGCTAAAGCGTCACCAACACAGGCTTCATTCAGTGGTGATTTCTCTGGAAAAAAATCCAGTGCTTTTTCATATACCCTGAGGTATCCGAGACATCTGTATGGAGTCACTAAATCTGGCATGGTGTATAGGAGGCCTGAGCCCATCTTCATTTTAGCACACAATCTCAAATACCTGCATGGGAATTGTACTCTATCAGAGCAAATGGATTGATTGACAGAGGTCCAAATCCTGTCCAAGTAAGTGCGCCCTGTGCTACACCCCAAGCAACAGATATACTTGTATTTTCCTCCCCTGATTAGCTGCCATGTTGCTCATGATCAATCCTGAAGATACTTCTGCAGAGAGTCAATGTCAAAGGGAGGATCCTTGTAGCCGGAGGAGCTTTATGGGAGCTTCTTTATGCAGCACTGAAGCTCTTAACCATGTGTCTGCTACCAGACACTCTGTGCCTCTCTATTTTAAGCCAGATTTTACATCAGATTTACCTTCCAGGCAATCCTTTGTTCCAGGTGGAGATGTGTAATTCCTCCCAGGTGAATTTTCATGCTCAAAAGCTCAGATTTTTTCAGGCTTTTTCTATGGCATAAACTGTAAGACAGAGGCATTTCAATAAATATGTAACAGTAAGGTGGGATGTCTCTGTTTTGTCCAAAGACTCCAATCAGGGAGGGTATAAGTGAATTTTGTCTTTATGTCATTTCATAAACTGCTTGTGGTTAGGAGAAGAAAGCACTTTAGCTCAAGACTACTTAGGAAATTACTTTTATTGATATATTTAGCATCATTACCATGTATCAAGAGATCTTTAATATCTTTTATTCCTTTCAAAAGCAACTACTGGCCTTTCAGCAAATATATTTTTCTTACAGTATTTAGGCATGAAATATGCCAATATATACTCTAAGATCTATTAACAGGTGGTAATAAAAAAAGTGAAAACATCTAACAAAGCAGTTGCTGACTTCTGTCAACAAATATCTTTATGTGTTATATGAACTAGTCTCTTGGTCTTTGAATTGGGATTCCAAGTGTGAACTGTACCCCAAGGGGACCAAATTAGTTGGGAATTATACATAAAGATAGAAATCATCTATTCCCACACCCCTGCAGTGGGTAAGGACTACTTTCTTGAAGTGTTTTCAAAGTATGTCTCTTCAGTTTTGAGCTGGCCTTGTTCTATTAAAACTGCTACAAATTCTGTGAAATGAGTCTAGAAAATCCTCACTGTGACAAAAAGCTTGTTTCTATTTGTCATAGTATTTTTTATTTAATATTGTCGTACTGCTAGGGCAGAGGTGACTTGACAGGGATAGTATGGAAAATCTCTTTTGGTGAGCATGGCCATACCTGGTGTTTATGTAAGTATTATATAAAATTTTCTCTTATTTTGAAGGCTTTTTTCAAAACAATTTAGATTTCTTCCAGTGACTACTTCTATCTCATCCACAAAAAACCAAAATATGCTCTGCTGTCACCGGGATCAAATCAGTGCCTGACTTACATCAAGATAGTTAACAGTCTTCTGACTCTGCTTTTCATCATATATAATGGTGAGGCATAAATTATTCAGCTCCATAATAAACCTTTCCAGTGAGTTACAATCATTTTCCCAAATCAGGAAAATATCACTGATGTGCTATAACTATAACAAAAATTGTTTTAATTTTCTTTAGGGTGTATAACAATTCTTCTTCAAACCCCCCCATTTCAATCATAAGTCTTTCTCTATCACCGAGAGGATACTCTTACTCCTTTTTGCACTAATCAGGACCATCAAATGTCCTGTGTAAGCTTTCTGTGGTATGGATGTTCTTGTTTCAGTTAGGTCAGTAATATTTGTTGTCATGGTAGGATATTTGAATAATATTATGTTTTATGCTCTGTTGCAGCTGCATAAGACAAAGTTAAGTAGATGGAACAAATTCCACTGAAATCATCAGGAGCTGCTTTCAACATGAACTAGACAGAGGTTCTGTGGTCATTCTGTGTATTGATTGGATGTGTAGCTATCAGAAGTAATCTTCATGCAGTAATAAACAGCACTCATATTGGGCTTGCAGAGTAAAAACCCTAGCTCGTAGACCAATGCCAAGATATTTTTCACGCACAGGTTTTTTTTTCAGAACCAGATTTCTGGATAAAAGAGAGACAGGTGTTATAAGATAGTTAGCTAAGACTGGGAAAGGTTATTATGTAGCTGTGCAGTGCTAGATCTATACATAGCTACTCGGCATCTGGTCTTCAGGTTTATACTATTGCTCTGTGACATCTTCAGGTGTTGTTAAGAAGTCAGGCCTTCAAAAACCTGTCCAGCATTTCCATTAAGTGATGACATGAAAAAATATTTTTTTTTATTTTTATATTTTCTTGATTTCCTTATCTTCCCCTTAGTATGGCAAAGCTATGTATTAATAAGTCCAAGGTTCTTGAAACCAAGAACTTTTCATGGTTGTTGTAGCTTCAGATGTATATTCAACTACATTATAATTAAGTATGTATATACTTTTACAAGGACACGAGTACAGTCCTACAAGTTGAGTGAACACAAATGGTACTATTTCTCTCCATTTGAGATATGAGGAACATATTTTCATTTACTCAGACAAACCCTTTAATACCACCTACCTCTAGCTTTCCTTAAAGATCTGGCCTTTCTTCATCCCCATTTTTGTTTTCTTTTATCTTGGAGGTTTTCCTTATTCTGTTTTCTTTGTTGGCTTGCCTAACCTTCTTGCTACACCTCTGCATATATCCCAGCTTCAATATTGCTGGTTTTGGGCTTTTTGTGTGTTGTATGCAACATCTTCTCATGTATTCTTTTTCACATCCACATCATTTAGAACGCACAGCAGCTTTTACAATCATGGTATCTTCTCCTAACTTGTCTTCAGATAGAGATTGAGTGACCATCCTCTTCCTGAAGAGCAGTTGGATTTTATCTCCAATATGAAACTATGAGAGAGAGTTTGACATTTTGCTGATATAAACCTGCATGTTGTTCCCCATCACAGGAGAAGAGGCACCTTTCAGATGTAATCCAGGCTTCAAAATATCAAAGAAAGAATTCAGAATCCTGTGGAAGTAAATCAGAAGGAAATAAAGAGAGCTTGGATTGACAAGACAGCAATGATTATTAGCTTCATATGAAACCTAATAGTGGTCTAGATAAATTTACCAGTCCAGAAGTATCCAACAGCTTTTATTAAGCCTGAAGAATTTGTTTTAGTAGTTATGCTAAAAAAATTGAAAAATAACCCAACAAAAACGCTTAAAATTTCAGTTGTTATCACAGGATTTTGTGAGCTCTTTTTATTAATACGATTGGGGCTGATCACACTAATTTTTACTCTCCTACAGAAAAGGGGTTTGGGTATAGATTACATTCTATTAAAATAGACTTAGACCAAAATAATTTTCATCCCGCTTATGCTCCTTAGATATGTAAGAAACAAAACATTTTTCTGACTCTCATTAAGATGACCCATACATTAATTCACATGCATTAAATTGACACATCTCTCATCCAAATTCACAATGGACTTTTTGTTAGATTAGAAAAAAAGTCTTGAATAAACCCAAGATATGTCTTCATAAATATTAGAAATATTGTAAAGGGAAATTCTTTATCTTTTATCAGCATTACAGAATAACTGCAGAGTGAGTACATTTTGTATCATAGGGACAAGGATCATAACAGTATGAATGACTTGAATTACCTTGGGTATTTTCCTAGCTATAAAGCGATTTATTTCTTATTGCTTGAAGGTAATACTTGTGCTGAAAAATGGGACACAATGCTTAATTGAAATTTTTTTTAATGTACATAAAGGCTGCTTACATTTCTTAGAACTGAATGGCATAAGAGTGCTGCAACACTGCAGTACACAGAGTGCTGTCACTTGCTGTTACTATGGGGGAAAGTATTGAAATAATTTTGCACATAATGAATGATCATGGGGATGTTCAAAAAGGCCGAGGGAAACAGAGATTTCACTGAACATTATAGATGCATAGCTGTTGTCCCATATAGGGCAAATTACATCCTCATATTACAATTTTCAAAGTAATTTCCAAGACTTTTGATTATGAATCTGTAGACGTGTAGACGTTCAAAGAATTTTTATCTCACTGTTCTTTCTCCCTAGAAACGACTCTCCTTCTGGAGACAGCAAGTTAAGCCACTCTCTGCTGGGGAGATTTTGGTAAGAAATCCATATTTGGACTCTATGATCCTTGTGGGTCCCTTCCAACTCTGAATATTCTGTGATTTTGTGAAATACAAGAACATATATTTCTAACACTGAAAGTAGTGGATGGGATGCACTCTGCATCTTGTTTACCTTCACATTTACTTCACATTTGCCTGATTTGTGGTCCTAGTTTTTGTTGGGCAGCTCTTCCTTCTGGAGGTCCCAGAAACTCCTAAGTAGTCTATAAGGACTATCTAGGTAGTCTATAAGGACTAAGCATTTGATATTTAATATTTAGATTTTCCATGCAGATAGATTTGAACTCATCCTTTGTTACTGAATCCGTTATGGATATGCTCTGTATATCAAGCAGATTTAACAGATCCCCTGCTTCCAGAAAAAGGATTACTTTGGATGCTTATTTTACCAAGAAATCTGTTCATTTAATTATCAGGGCCACAAAAGAGAAAAAGCTCTAGTACACTAGGAGATGCATAATACAGCTAAAAAAAGGAGCAGCACGTCTTTGCTGTTTTCATAATGAAAATTGCAAAATAAATATATATCAACATCTTTCCATATAATATTGTCATTATGCAATGTACAAGAGGAAAATTTTTTATTTGGTATCCTTAAAATCTCATGCTTTTTCCAATACTGAACAGAATAACTATAATTAACAAGAATAAGCCTGAAAATATCTGATTCCATAGCTACATCTTCTATCCCTAAACAGATTGCAAATTAGAATAAAAACAGAGAAGTATTATAAATATATTTGGGTATCAAAAGGGATGGGGATTTATATACAGAGGTAAACTCCATTTAGAACTTCATTCTTAGCAAAGTATTTCTAAGTGTCATCCAATTTCCTCCTGATAGAAAAGGAAAATATTTTGTCACCTGTACTTTAGTTTTACTATCTTTTTTTTACTCTTGTAAAAATTAAAAAGCACTTAAGTGTATAACCATAAATCTCGCATTCACCCCCGAAGTTTTTAGTTTTACTGCTGGAAAATACTGGAAGATACACAGATGACTATAGCAGTAAAATAGTGATAATACTAATGCCTAAAGAGTAATTTGATTCAATATATGCAATGAGATACTCTTAACACATTGCATTAAAATATCTAATCAGTAACATTACTGCTTGCATGTATTTCCAAGGATGCCTGCACACAGACTGGTGAAGCTGAGCAGTCAACACACAGACAGAGAAAACAGGCAGGAAGATCTCTGTGAGAATTCAGTCCAGAGAAGTACAACATATGCAGAAAAAATGATCTTCAAATGTCATGGTGTTCTTGGCAAATGTAAATAGGGAAAAATTCAAATTCACCCATCGGACCACTTTTTAAAAATTTTGATCAGCCAGTGGTTGAGCTGCATATGATGAGAATGAAAAGGATTTTCTTTCTTATATACCTATTTATTGTTTTAATTATAGAACCCAGAAACAATACACCTTTTCAGCAAATTGGTAAGATACTGTTCTTGTGTTCATCTAGACAAAACTGTCAGATTTATAGAAGATTTACTTAACTTTGTCCTCATATTAAGGATTACAATAATAATTTGAATATTTGGGAGGCGATCTTGTATATATTAATTTCAAAAGGTCTGCGACTACTGTCATATGTGAAACTTAAGAGTGATGTACCTAAAGCTAGAATTTGACCAACTTAAATCTTATTAGTACCAATATTTCTACTGCACTTTCACTTTGAAAGTCAAACATGTTTCAAGAATATTGCAGCAGTTTAGTCATGTGTTCAATCACAGATAATTTAATTAGATCATAGTTTTAATTACATGGTATTCACCAGTCTTTTAATGTTAATGCTGTTGTCATTAATTGTGTCAAATTGTGGATTGAAGCAACATTTTGATTGTTGCCAGACACAAACTAAAAAAGACAAATTCTGTAACTTCGTTCTCAGCAAGGCTGGATTCTACCATCAGCATGAGCAAAGGAAATGTGCAGGGCATAGTAAAAGGAAGACTTTGGCCTGAAGAAAGTAGAGGTAGAAAAATTATCTCTACAGACATTTTGTCTTGCCTAATTTCTAAATACGAAGAATAGGATAGGATAGGATAGGATAGGATAGGATATAGAGAGCTGTCCTGCAGATGTCTGAACAGTGCTGTCAGACACCAGAAACTTTCACCTTCAGAAGCTATCATTGTGGGGTGGAGCATCTAAATTTATATGAAACATCCATGTTTATTAAAACAACACCAGAGTAAGGGATCTATCTAGCAGTTATGTTTGATTTCTTCAGTGTAGGTAGCTATCTATCAAGTCTCTCTGTCCTATATGCAAGCTACTTTAAGTATCCAGATGACCAGATTTCGATGTCTTAGGGTAGGATGAATAGCCCCCTAGGCCCCTTGGACTGGATTGAACAGATGTGGGATTAGCCATCTATTGCAATATTAAGCGGTATGTAGTATCCAAGACCTCTCTACCTGAGGCTAGCATTCATGACATTTTAAAAATGATATACAAAACAAAATTATGGAGCAGCAACTGGTGTCTAGCTGCATATAACAACACTACATATCTATGCTGATAAAGCTGAAGCCTGTATAGATGTCCTCTAAGAGGAAGCTTCGATACCTTATGTCAGTACATACATTGTAGTCACCTAAATTTAGGTGAGCTCTAAGATTAGGCAATTGCATCCTGAGAGGTTCATTTGATTGCCCCATGTACCTTTGGAGATGCATTAGAACAACACGATTACACTCCAAGGTGTTAATGGGTTTCTGTGGTGATGTATTTCCCCACTCCTGTTCTTGCTAAATCCCCTGCCCTTTCCACATGGCTCTCCCCCCTTCCCCGCCCCTAATCCTAACCACTCCCTCAAGTTTTTCCTATTGGTCCCTTTACCCCAACTCCACCCATGTACCACCCCAATGCGCAATTAGTCCATGTGCTCCCTCCAACCACTGCATCCCCAGATAAAACCACTGGCTACAGGCCATGTGACCTCCTCTCTGCTTTGGGGCACCAGCCCCTCTCTGCCTTTGGGGATCAGGCTGCCAACAGCTCCCCTCTCTAGCCATGCCATGGGCTGACTCTCGGCCTTTGGGAGCCAGCACATGTGCCGGCTATAGGCTCCTGGGAGAAAGCATGGGATAAAAGACCTTCTTCAGTCCCATGTGGAGACCCTTCTCTCCTCCTTTATCATCATCGTGTTGCGGAGCCACAGCCGGCCGGACGCTTTCCAGGAAGGCTGTGGCTTGCCATACCAACGCAGGAACCCACACACTGCAACAGGTTTCCATTGTCATGTCTGAAAATGTTTGGGTAGCCTAGGGAATCTCATATAGCAACAGTTGTCTTTCAGCAAGCAAACAAAGAAGATGAAATTTCTCCTATTTTTCCACTCAGAATAAAAGCCCTGATACACTTACACTGCACCGTTTCCATAAATTTGAAAGATGCTCAAAGATACGAATTAATTTCATGAAAGAAGGCCCATCTTCTAGAAGTGTGTATTTAGAGCTGAAAAATGTAGAAAGGATTTTCAATTGAATACCTAACTTTCACTAATACCAATGGAAGTTACCACTGAGTTTGAAAATTTCAGTAGCCCTTATCTGCAGATATATAGAAATATATAAAAATTCCCAAAATCTGTTAAAAAGGTACTTGTCTAGAAAGAAAATCAGTAGATTAAACTCCTTCTCAGTTAAAAAACAAAGTAGACATATTGTGTTATAAATGTCAATAGCTTAGGTTAGAATTTGATTGAAAGTTTTGTAAATGTTGTTTTTTGTTTTTTGTTTTTTTGTTTTTTGTTTTTTGGTTTTTTTTTTTATCTAGGATACAGGAGAAAATGTTTAGAGTGCATTAGGTGAAATATTAGATGATCTGAATCCTTAAGAAATAGGGACTCTTCAGAAAACCCTTCTCCTACTTTCCACCCACCCATTCATTCTTATGAAAATGTGCTTAGTGTTTAAGATTGTGTAATTGTTAAACACACCCCTGCCTGGCTGAAGCCCTGTATCCCAACCTAAATCTCAGGAGACATTTTTTATCTCTGAATCCCAAATAAATCCATAATGGAAGCCCAAGACTCCATACAGCCCTAAATGTAACATCATGAATGTGATGTCCTTATAAGTCAGCAGTGTAACTTTTACAAGGGGCAAACATCACACTCAAATACTGGAACTCAAAAACTGGAACTGTTTGTATTTCCTTGCTTGACTATAATGTTAGATGTATACATTATTTATTAATGGAGGATGGATTTTTCTTTTGATTAAATGCAACTGTTACTTTAACAAACAGATACGAGATCCCCAAGCTCTCCGTGTGCAGGGAATTCTGTCCATGCATGCCATGCCAATGGATTGTCAGTAATGGAAAGTGACGGAGTGTGGAGGGGAAGGGGCTTCGTTGAAATACCCTTACTTTCATGGTAATCTACCAGCTACAAATGCTTATCTCAAAGGACTGCACCTTGCTATAATTGCTACACTGTCTAAAACTATAAAACACTGTTCTCCTTGCCAAAGCTGTTGAGAATAAGGTCTAACATTTTCACGTGAGAAGAAAAAAAAATACATTTAAATTTAGAATTCAGTAATAGAGAAGTTCAGCTTTGAATAAATAATCTAATAGTGTTGGTGTATATTGTCAAATCTTTGATATTCTCCCAATGGATGAGCTAACTGTGGGATATCTACTGTTGTAGCCAGATTGCTGTAAGATAACAGGTATAGGAACACAAACTAACAGAGGAAATCTCATGAGAACCCTGCCCACTCTATTTCATTTGATTTGATAATGATATCATAGTAACTTATTTTCCTTTACTTCTGAGCTATGCACCTGAGTGATCTCAGTTTTGATGACTGTCTTCCAGGTGCAGCTTCAGTGGGACACGTTACAATACCTAAGTCCTGAGTTACCACAGTCCAGTCTTGGCACTAGGGGTGAGATTCACCTCACCTGATTTCAAACATATAAACATCAGATGTCTTGAGTTTTCTCTACAGTCACTGAAGATAGATAACCCCAGAAACTGAGTCATCTGCTAAATGCTTTTTCTCTGTATTAATTAGCTCCTGCAACTGCCTTTCTGCTTTACACCAGTTAAAGCTTATACGACTAGTTGGCTAAATTTTACAGAGATCAAGTCAGTCTCAAAGCCTACTGTCTGTACATGAAAGTATCAAGCTTATTTCATTAATGCACATCAAAGCATAATTCCAAAATAGTTGTCGATACAATAATTTTTTTTTCATAAATCTCCTACTTCCCAATGCTTGTTGCTTAATATTTAAGGTGTATTTGTTATAAGAAAACTTGAGTCAGTTGCAATATTATGTCATGACCTTTCACAAAATATGAAAGGTTTTGCAGCCAGGTAACTGGGTAACCCACAAACTGTTTTTCTCCAAAGGAATTATCTGGCTCCAAAAAGCGATTGTCTCTTTTATGTGAGTCCAAGTGCAACTCTCAGGCAAAACGAAAATATTCTTATTACCTGACCAGACTTAAAAAAATTCTGTCTATGTCTAATACATCCTATGAAGATTCAAAAATGTGAAAGGAGACAACAAAGTAGATGGGTGGCAACATCATCACTGCTAGAGCAGGGAGGTTTGTTATCATCACCAAGTTGTCATCAAGAGGGTGCAAATAACAGAGTATCAGAAATTGACATTCATAGTTGAAATTCTTAATATTCTGAAGTAGAATAAATTACATCTTTGGTTATGCAACGGTGATAGCAGGCTCAAAACAAGACTATTTGCATATAAAAGTTACATGGAAACTAGCATATAAAAGATTCAACAAAAGAGCATATTTGTGTTAAGCTGAAAGTTAAAACAGCAGTGATAATTTTATCACTGGACTACAGTGGACTACAGTAAAAACAGCAGTGATAATTATACAAAATTTACTGTGGAACCAGGCAAATTGTTAATGGGTGGACTTCTTAAAGGTAATCGAGGTCTGACAGTAGAGTTGAAAGCAGCTAAAGTCAAGTGAGAGATTTCCAAGTATCAGATCCCAAAATTATATGCTTTTCTTAACCCATAGAACTGCATCAAAATTCAGTGAGTAATCCTGTTCCAGTCACGTTATCTCTTTTTATAATACTAATAAGAGAGATGAAGACTTAAATTGACCAGTCAGGTGTCAAATGTGCTAGAGTTCTTCCAGTATAACTTAATTAACAAATGCACACAGGAAAAATGCATTTCCTTGGGAAGCACAGTAAAAGGTTCTGGACTTCATGTATGACCCTATGTATTCCATACTGGTTGACCTGATTTTCTCATCAGAAGGAAATCATCCATCATTTTGGATGCCTCCAGCTCCATATCTTTCTAAGGAATGTACAGACTTGGTTCTGGGAACAGTTTGCTCCATTCCAGATGGCTCCAAAGCAGACCCACTACAGGAGGCAATTGAGCCTGTCACCCACACTGGTGGTGCCTCTGGGAAAATGTATTTAAGAAAGGGCAAAATGGTGCACAGCAATTGGGAGAGTCAGGAGTGAAGGGGGAAAAAAGTGTGAGAAATAACCATCAAAACACCAAGATCAGAGAAGGAGGAAGGGGAAATCGTATTCCAAGAGCCAGAGCAGACGGTCCTGTGCAGCTCATGAAGACCATGATGAAGCAATTTGTCTCTCTGCAGATTACACAGGACAAGGCCAGAGAAACACTGCAGCCTGTGGAGGAGCCCACGCGGAAACAGGTCCTGAAGGATCTGTGGACAATGGAGATGAGCCCATGCTGAAGCAATTCTTGAAGGACTGCAGCCTATATAAAGCATACGTGCTGCAGTAGGAGAAAAGTGTGAGCAGGAAGCAGTGGTAAAAAGAAACTGTTATGGACTTACTACAACCCAAATTCACCATCCCCCTGTGCTGCTTGGGCAGGGCAGGCACAGGAGGCAGAGAGGGGAGAAGTGGATAAATGAACTGAGAAGTTAGGTAGGTATTTTTAAAATTTTGTTTTAATTTCTCACTATCCAAATCTATTTTAGTTTAATTAAATTAAATTAATTTTCACCAAGTTGAGTCTGCTTTGTTAATGATGGTAATTGGTGTTGTGCTTTAGGCCCAGCTGTCAACCAAGCACCATGCAGACGCTCTCTCACTCCCCCACCAGCAGGTCTGGGGAAAAAATTGGAAGGGTACAAGCTGGAAAACCTATGGGCTGAGATAAAGGGTTTAACAGGGAAAGCAAAAACTGCACACAAGCAAAGCAAAATAAGACATTAAGTCACTGGTTCCCATGGGCAGGCAGGTGTTCAGCATCTCCAGGAGAGCAGGGCCCCATCATACATTGGGAAGACAAACTTGGGAAGCAAGTCTACTTGGGAAGACAAACACCATCACTCCAAACATCCCCCTTTCCTTCTTCTTCCTCCCAGCTTTAAATACTGAGCATGGTGCCATATGGTCTGGAGTATCCCTTTGGTCAGTTTGGGTCAGCTGTCCTGGCTGTGTCTCCTCCCAGCCTCCCATGCACTCCCAGCTCCCTTGTCAGCATAGCAATAGGGAAAGCAGAAAAGACCTTGTCTCTTTTTAAGCCCTGCTCAGCAACAACAAAAACAGCTCTAAATTATCATCCTTATTTTCAGCACAAATCCAAAGCACAGCCCTGTAGCAGCTACTATAAATAAAATTAACTCTACCCCAGCTAAAACCAGCACAACTGGTAAGTGATTTTCCTGTCATGTGATGACCCATGAGCTTCTTCACCTTGTTTATGGGAGGGAGAGGGACTGGCAGCCAGCTGAGGTCAACACACCACAAGAACCCTAGGAAAATAATTACTGTTTTATGATAAAAGGGTTCAATGAATAAGCACACAGCAGATAAGCATACATCTAGAAACATCATTATCGTTCACTGTTTCCTGTAATGCCAATATCTGATATTTCTGATCTGGTCTGTTGACTGTCCAGGCCAGAACCTCCAAGTCACCACCTCACAGGAAAGAAGGGAAATGAAGAATTTGTGTAACAAAGAAAGAAGTAGAAATATGATCCATGGTTTTTAGAAAGAGGTTTTATATTAAAATGATCACAGAAAATTAGAGAGAATTCCTTCTCCGTAACTTTAGATGCCTACACTATGTATGTCTACATCTGACTTAGTGTAAATGTCTACACTGACAGAGATTGCGTGGTCAATGAAGAGAAATTATGAATATTAGGAATCTTCTACTTTGAATGTAGATATACAGAGGTATATCTTCATTATGAGCTGTATCTCTTCATTATGAAGGAACCTATAACCTGGTATCTAGCTGACACTTTGCATGCCATGTGGTCCTCAGATTTGTTCCTGACTCTGTGAGCACTCAAGGAACATTCAGCAGCCCATGCAAAGCATCCCTAAGTCTTGACATGGCTGAGCTGTGTAGAGCTTTGATACAGTTCAGGAGTTGTCTCTGAACTGTCTTCTCTATCCTGCTTGTAGGACCTGGCCACACACCTTTCCCTGAATTTGACCTGTAGATTACACTTGGTATAGGACAGACCCAATAATAACCATGTTGAATCTGGTTGCATATGTCTGGAGTCTTTTTCTTTCTCAGTTTTTCATTTTAAATGACTGAACTTGTTTTAACCTCTGAGTCTAAAAGGGACTTTATGAATGCTAAATGGGTGGAGGATTCTGCCCTCAGGCCTAGTATGAGACACTTCCTTACTCATTTTACTGGTTTCTGTGTTTCACTGACTTCCCAGTGTTATACAGACAACCTGGACAAGCAGCTCTTGCTTTTGAATAGAGAAGGTGCCCAGAGCTATAGTTAGGTTGGAGGGATGTTGCTCTTGGAACCAGTTCTTTCCCGTACCTCGTTATCTCTCACAGCTCTTTGTGCAGTCATGTGGTGAATCAGATTAAGTGTTCAGCACAATACTTCCTCCAAAGAAACTGCTGACTTATTTGTAAGTCTACGAAGAGCAAGGAAAATACTGCTCAAGCCAGTTGTGGATATCATTAACAAGGAAGCATTTTTCTAGTCAGGACCAAGACAGTGAGAAAATTTTTGTACTGTATTGTTTGTATGTAAAAGTCACATCTCCGTGCTAAGTATCAGTTCTCAGGAGGTGATAAGGAACCTTCCTGAGTCATTATCTGAATGAAGAACCCTTGGAAAATCATCACCAGCACTCCATATAGTTTAAAACTCTAATAAAGTAGTTCCACAGGGTAGTTTTTCTGGTGGCACAGCTATCTTAGATTGCCAAAGGCTTTTGCTGTCCAGGGGTACAAGTCAAAAGTGCAGCTGAGCCTACTGAACACGTAGCCTTGCCCCTGGTTTTTAGCTGCCTCTTCTTTCCTTCCTTGCCTCCAGTTGGAAAATCTTGCCCTGAGACCTGCACTAACTCTGGTGCTCACTGAGGTCATCTAGAGTAAATAATTTTTTTTCCTTTTTTTTTTTTTTCCCCTTTCTTTTTCTTTTTTTCTTTTTCTGAGGGAATGTAAAGGGCAGGAAAGACTAGATAAATGGACTATCTTCTGATTGCAAGAGATGGATCAGTTCAACGTGGCATTCAATAAAATGCCAGAACTGACACAAGGGAAAGTACCTGGCCATGGATAGTGAGGGAAGGCATGCGAAAGAAGAATTAAGTGGTCTCAGCTCTATTTTCTAACTGTACTTCAGCTTCTATTTCACTTCTCAGCTCCAGGTATAAAGGTAGCAAACTTTATGCTTCCCCTAAGGACAACTAATGGTCTGAGAATGATAGAGTTTGGCTCTGTTTACTTGCAATAAATCTTTAGGAGTTACAGGACTACATGATTTTTATGCCAACAGCATTTGAAGCCTGCCTTCTAAGTCATTAAATCAGTGGTTTTGTTTGAGGAAATAAATGGTTGAAGCCACCTTGAGGCTAGTTTGGGGGAATTCACATCCCTAGTAATCTGTGAAGAGTCCCTTTTATCTGTCATACTGTTTTGTGCTACATATGACTAAATTGTGCCTAGTTTTTCAGCATATATGAGAGCTGTCTCACCTAACTTCAGATGTATGTGTCTACCACAGCTGACCTAATTCTACTATGTACTTTCAGTCAGAGAAAAAGTAATTTTTAAGGCAGTTTCAAACAACTAATCTAAACTATACCAGGAAAGACCTTTTTCTATTCATTGCCCACAGTGGAAACACACTGACAAGTTTAGTTGTAGCTTTTCTAGACATCTATCTGCCTTTGTTCTGCAGAGAGACAGTAGAGTCTAAAGCAAGTGATGTGGCAAAATTACACATAAGCAAACACTGTGGTGCAAGTTGTGAAGATCTCTAAAGTGAAACCCTAGCAACACTCTACAGATTTTGTGGGTTTTACACTACATTAGTTCCAGTCCAAACCCCTGCACCATGTAAGCTACCGCTCTCTGGCATGTCCTGCTCCCGGGCTGGGGTGGTGGGACAGGACCTTGTTGTAAGACCCTGCCCTGCCTCTTCCCTAGGGAGCTCCTGCAGCTCCCCACTCCAGGGAGCCGTGTCCAGTCCCCAAGGAGTAATGACTGACCAGAAGTGATTGCTCTGCAGTGCCCAAACCATCTCGTTAGATAAGTTTTTCTCAAAGATGAATCTCTGAGTGCTGAGACCATTTGTTGATGAGAACTTGAAAGTAGTAAATTGAGCTGACCAGAAAGTCCAGTTCAAGAGCAGCCTCTTGATCCAAAGTAAAAGGCCAATGGGGACATAGTATGTGCCTTCAGATTTATTTACATAACAGGCAATTCATTAACATATAAAAAATATGTATTAAAATATATAGTATTAAGTGTGATTTGGGGACCCCACTCTGGTTTACTTTGCTAGCATACACCCATTGTTTTAGCTCATGGTATGAGAGTCCATAGGTGTGAGAAGGCAGACCATGAGATATGGATCCACAAAAAAGGTAGTTTCACTGGGGTTTGCACTAG
Organism: Machaerirhynchus nigripectus; assembly: GCA_013397975.1. NCBI lineage: Eukaryota > Metazoa > Chordata > Aves > Passeriformes > Dicruridae > Machaerirhynchus > Machaerirhynchus nigripectus. Next base: position 1,333,837 of record VZRQ01011078.1, read on the forward strand.
TACCCGATCACTTCTTTTTTGGAGGATACGTTTTCTTCTTGGGTAATATCACAGTTATTTAGGTGTGCTCTCTTTGGTCCTGATGTTGTCAGACATGTATAAGTGTAAAAGAACTGGAAGTGTAAGTCATTCCAGAGTCACCTCAACTATTACTACAACATACTGGATTGCAGCAAGGCTCCAGGGAAGGTGTTAAAATGTATTTAGTGGTTCCATACAACTAGACTTCTGATCTCTACAACTGTCCCTAAGTATGTGGGAGCACATTGACAGTACTGTTATTCTCCAGTATTATTTAGAACAGTTTCCACTTAAGCAACTGAAGTTTTGCTGGACTTCTCTGTGGCTGCTTATGATAGGTTTCATCATATTCAATAAGATTCTAACTATGGGCATTCTCCATGTAAAGAATTTTTTATCAGTGACATATGGTCCCAAGCAACTGACAACAAGAAGAAAACCAAGCTCAAAATACAAGCTGGACACTTGTCAAAGAAATAAATAGCAGTTTGATGCGCCATAAACTGAATGGCAGTGTTCAGGTGCTTCCATATGAAATTTGAGGTTTGGACAATCACCAACAATATGAAGTTTAACGAGGACAAGTGCCATATTCTGTACCTGGGACAGGGAAACCCTGGCTATTCAGACAGACTGGGGAACAAAAGACTGGAAAGCAGCACCACAGAAAGGGACCGGGGATCCTGGTCAGTGGAAAGCTGAACATGAGTCAGCAGTGCCCCAGCAACCAGGAGGGGCCATCGTGTTCTGGGGGGTATCAGGCACAGCATCACCAGCCAGGCAAAGGAGGGGATTGTCCTGGTCTGGTCTGCTCTGCTCTGGGGCAGCCTCACCTCAAGTGCTGGGGGCAGTTTTGGGCACCACAATATAAGAAGAATATAAAGCTGTTAGAAAGCATCCAAAGGAGGGCAATGGAAATGGTGAAGGGTCTGGAGGGACCAGATGAAGAGTGGCTGAGGTCACTCAGTCTGCTCAGCCAGGAGAAAAGAAGACTGAGGGGAGACCTCATTGCAATCTACAACTTCCTTGTGAGGGGAAGTGGAGGGGCTGGCATTGATTGCTTCTTTCTTGTGACCAGTGATGGGACCTGAAGGAATGGTCTGAAGTTGTGCCAGGAGAGGTTTAAGTTGGAAAAGGTTCTTCACCCAGAGGGTGGTTGGGCATTGGCTCCACCCCGGGGCAGTGGTCACGGCACCAGCCTAACAGAGTTCAAGAAGCATTTGGATAACGCTCTCAGGCACATGGTGTGATTCTCAGGGTTGTCCTCTGCAGGGCCAGGAGTTGGATTTTGATGGTCCTCGTGGGTTCCTTCCAATTCAGGATACTCTATGATTCTGTCTCTGAACAACAGTAAGAGAGAGGATTTTAATATGACACTGAAGCAATTTCTTCTCGCTACATTCTTATTAATGCTTTCATTATTTACTCAAGAACTTCACTTTGGGTACTGGATGTTGTTCACTCTCTTTAAAAGGCATAGAATACTGGTTTCTTTTATTATCTTGTACTGATTCTGCTTCACTTTGGAAGGATGAGCCATAGAGTTTCCCTGAGTTCTTGGTGAGCCTTCCAGTATACATTTATGCACCAATCACACGGCATTGATACAAACATCTGAATTGAAGGACCAGGTGGTCTAGATCAGGTAGGATGGAATTTGGCAGTCAAACCAAAGTCATCTTGTGCCATCTGAAAAGCCTCATGATAGCCTTCCAGTGGCCACTCAAAGAGATATGTCTCCTTCAGGTCCTCTTTCCTTTCTGTCAACATCATACAAAATACCTTGCTGTGACTAAAATGCCTGCAGAACCAGAGAAACTGGATCTCATGAGCAATATGTTTTCAAGGACTACATACAGTGTCCAGATATGAAGCATCAGAATTGGTTCCCAATGAATTAATTATTTCAGACAGCAGTCTTCTGTCACTTACTACAGTGTTTTCAAGAAAAGCTCTTAAAAAACAGCAGTACAGAGTAACCTATAAGAATAAAACCTGTTTTCACACCAGTAGAAGGGATTGAGATCAGCCCATCACAGTCACCTATGGAAGTGACAACCTAACAATGCTCATAGAATACCTCAATAGAATTATTATGATAACAGTTTGATAATTAAGATCACAATAATTCTATTGTGATATTCTATGGACACTGTTTGATTGTCACCCCTATAAGAGACTGGATGTCAGATACCCAGCTGCTGTCACATTCCTGCTCCTCAACAGAACAAGGGGAGAAAATAAGAAGGAAAAGTTCAGGAGTTGAGATAAAGATGCTCTCCAATTACCATCACAGGCACTGTGATACTATTTGGGGGGAAAATAATTTAAATTATTTCAAATTTACGATAGAGTTGGATGATGAGAAAAAAGACAAAATCTAAACCACCTTCCACAAATCCCTAATGGCACAAGGGTAATAGGGAATGGGGACCGTGGTCAGTCCATAAAAACTTTTCTCCACTACCCCTTCCTTGTCATGCTTATCTGCTGCTACTGCATAGATTCTCCATACATGCAACTTCCTTCAGGAATATCCAACTTCTCCAAGGTCCTCCACATACTGCAGTGTGGATACTTGCTCCACCATGATCTCCTCCGAGGGCTGGCAGTCTCCTCTGTGGATTCTCTGCTTTGCTACTTGGAGCACGTCCTCCTCCTCCTCTCAGTTTGGTCTGTAGGGCTGTTTCTTACACTTTTTTTTCGCACTCTTCTCTTGGTCAGTTTTTTTTGCCCTTTCTTAAACCCTTTCTCCCCTGAGGTGCCACCCCCTTGGCTGCAGGGCTGAGCCATACCCCCTGCAGCTCCCACTGCCAGCACATGGGCATCTGCACCCGGTGCAATGGCAATAACCTTAGTGTCAATTGTTTTGTCAGTTGAACAGCTTAGGTCCTAAGCTGGGTGCTATCATCAAACTTATGATCTTTCTGACACTGAATATTAATTTTTAAATGAGAATTTCATTGGAAGAACTGAAGCTAAGCTCAGAGATTTTGGGGTAGTATCTACTGAAGACAGTACACTTGTTGTATCACATTGCATGTTATCTATAGTGGAAAGGGCATAAATAGATGAGGCATAAATTATGCAGGCTTCTTCATGTATTCATCCTGCAGTATATGCCCATAACAGGTCTAAATTATATATGAAAAATTGTAAAATTCACTCTGTACAGGCACTTGCGTGTATGTGATTGAAAGGGCAAGCTAGTGCACAAAGCCACACCCCTCCAGCTGCGTATGTCTGAAGCTGGCAAGGCCAAACAAAACCTCACCCCACAACTCAGTGTCCGTTCTCCACCATGGATACACTGCAAAAGGTCCCTCCTCACTGCAAGTACCCAGAAAGCTGTGCAGGCTTCCACCAGGCACTGCCGGAGAACTCCAACAGTTGGAGCTGGCTGGATATTTCATTTTATTCAAATTACTGCTTTTCCCCATACAAACTGAAATGAACAGCAATATTTCTTCCTGTCTGTCCCACATAAATGCTGTTCAAGAGCTAATGAGCACATACAGATCATCCTTGCCATCTAAGCTGATACCACAAACAATTCCTTGCTATTGCAGTAATGAGAACAAAGTGATCAGCTTTTAACAGACAATGCTGCCTTGAGTGTGCAAAATGATCAGATGTTTCTTAGAAGTACTTTAACTTTTACAGGACCTGTGTGGCGACACCTGAAAATGGAGGTGGAGAGTTTGAGCGCAAGATGGATTGAAAATAATGGAGGTTACACTGCCAATGGGAGGATTATTTTCAAAGGAACACGTGGTAGGGCTGTGGAACATAAAGTAGCTGTTAACATGCATAAAATATATTTGTTCACTCTGCAGCTACTAGTTTCAATATCTGAACTATAACTGATGTCTCAGTTGAGAGCAGGTAACATTTGCTTGTCTAAGTTACAAAAAAACACCTATCCTTCTATGAGAGAAATAGGAGCTGGAGACATCCATTGTTAAAAATCTTCAGATTGTGATAGGAGCTGATTTGCTAGAAGGTATTTTTTTGAAAGCTAGGGAATTTGGAATCAAAATAAACAAGTTGAATAGCACTGGTTTTTGCATGGCATGTTGCATAATGTAACACTTATGAGACTTTGATTCATGAAAGAGCACCAAATAACAAGCAGGTACCAATATGGAGCTAGAAGATTGAACATTTGGAAAGCAATGATGACAGACTATTGTGCAGCCTCCATTGCTTCCAGCCCCTTTCTGGAAGGCGAAATTAATTTGGATTATTTGCTAATGTGGTTTTTAGAGCAGCCTTAATGCCGGTTGTGCTTGCATGAGAGAAATGAGCTGACGCCACCTGACAGAGAATCTGGAAAGTGCTGCCAGGGTCACAGGGCAGGTTGGTTTCATTATACACAAAGGCAGAGCATTCTGAAACTGTGGCCCAAGCCAGATCTTCAGCTCTGAGGTAAAGTGACAGCTCGGAGGAAAGTGAACCCATTCTTCATGTAAGTTATGACAAGTCTGTTCCTGAGAGAGGCCTAAGAAAGTGCTCCACCAGAGTCATTAAACTGTGATAATTTGCCTGAAAACTTTTTCCAAGGATTCATAATCACCTCAGCTTGTTCTTGCAGCACTATTTTGTCTTTTTTACATTCCACTCCTTCTTATTTTCAGATACACTGGTGTATTACGGAGCTAATGATCGATCTGGGTGATACCACAGAAATTTTAGCAGGAGACAGTACGGAAAAAGAATTCCACATAATCCTGAGGAAGGAACAACAATTTTAAGGCGGGATAAAGCTGGCAAAGAGGAAAAATAATATTTGTTTTCACTGTGTTCTGTGTCAGGAATAAATATGTTTTGATATACTCAAAGATGGTTTAGATATTTGACATTATCTGATTTGGTTTTGTGCTACCTAGAGTGTATTCGTCTCACTGCAAATATCCCTGGAACTGATTTTTGAATGTATATGTCACATCAGATAGCATGGTGCTATTTGGAGGTGAACCTCCCATCCTGTGACCTCACATCACTTCCCATGCAGTGCAGGTCACAAAAGTCTAATAGCAAAAATATATACTTCCCTTCACAGCATAAGGGGAAGCAGGTCAAAAAGTGGGGAGGGGGAAAAAGGGTGTAGGGAACTCAAATTGCTCTGTGGATTTAGGCACCGATTGTCCAAAGCTGTGACCTGGTTGCTCTGGTTGACCTGGTTGCTCTGGTTGACCTGGTGATTGCTTTTCAGTGATTTTATACCAGTGCATAAACTCCTTTGGGAGAACTGATATGACATTGTCAGATTTGCTTTGTTTGTATCAAGTTCCTCTGCAATTTCAGAAAGTGGGTTGGGGAGCATAGATAAGACAAACCACCAAAAGTAGAACAACATGAATTTCTCACTGTGCCTCCATGTCCATGGGGTTAGGGGGGCTCCCTGATGCCAAACACGCATTTTAGTGCTGTAAAAGACAGATAACATTCCTGTCTTTTGAAAACAGCCCTTGTAAGTGCTATGTTGGATCAGAAGAAATTGCACTTACCTTGTAGCTTTAGGCCATTGGTTTAAGTCCAGGTTGACATTTGCAGCTCACTGAGTCCCTGGTGGACAGGTGTCCACCGCACAAAAGTCGCTGTACATAATCTTGTAAACTTGGCAGTCAGTGAATTAGAGGGAACTAAAACTGATGCTGACACCGAATAAATTACCCAGAACAGTAGGGAAGAGTCTGAGAATGGGATGGGTCAGAGGAGAGAGGGGGACAGAAATATGAAAATTCTTAATTGGTCACCAGGTATTATTTTTCCCCTAAATTAACCTTTTTTTCCCTATCTTTTTAGTCACCAAAGAAAATTAAGAGAGGAACAGCTGCTATTTCATAGTTTTTAAGGAAGATCAGTTCATGAAACCAGGAAATGTTTAGAGAGTGTAATATTATCATCAATGACAAATTTTTCATGCACTTGTTATACTGGAAGAAGCCTTTTACTGTGGAAATTTTCAAATTTTTTTTGTTTAAACAATGAAGTACACTGAGAGCAGCACAGTGTGAAATAGACCCTTTGCTATTAAAAATAAAACACGAACACGTTTATTCCTCCTTGTAAGTGAAAACACAAAGAATCAGAGTCAGAACTGCTACACAGAGATCCATCTATAGGCATCCATTTACAGATACAGGCCCACCTATATATGGTATTGTTGTGCTTTTGAAAACCGGACCACATTCAAATATTAAAGAAGCCCCAAACCCCAAGGAGTAAAGAATCTATGCTCCCAAGCTTATCTCTTACATGTAAAGCTTGAGCTATTGCCAATCTTCTGTCCATGTTAACAAACAGAACGAATGTAAGTTCCGTGAGACCTAAGGATTTAAGATGCGCTGCAATAGTTTTCCAGCCCATTACAAATTCAAATACTTTTATTCTGGGTTTTCATGCAGAATCATAGAATATCCTGCACTGGAAGGGACACACAAGGATCAGCAAAGTCCAACTTCTGGCCCTGCACAGGGCACCCCAGGAGTTACACCGTGTCCCTCACAGTGTTGTCCAAATACTTCTTGAGCTCTCTCAGGCTGCTGCTGTGACCACTGCACTGGGCAGTCTGTTCTCATGCCCAACCACCCTCTGGTGAAGAACCTTTTCTAATCCCCAAACTAACCTCTCCCCTGACACAACTTCAGGCCACTCCCTCAGGTCCCATCACTGGTCACCAGAAAGAAGCAATCAATGCCTGCCCCCTGCGCTTCCCCTTGCGAGAAAGTTGCAGACTGCAGTGAGGTCCCCCCTCAGCCTCCTCTTCTCCAGGCTGAACAGACCAAGTGACTTCAGCCACTCCTCATATGGCTTCCCCTCTAGACCCTTTACCATCTTTTTAGATTTCCTTGTCGCACTCTCTAATAGCTTTATATCCTTTTCATATTGTGATGCCCAAAACTGCACACAGTAGCAGCTTTTCAGCTAAGAGTTCTTACATTTAGGTATATAACCTTGTTATCATCCCTTACTTTGTTGAAGCTTCTTGTGTGAGTAAGAATATTTGGTCTTCAGAGAATTTTGTCAAAATGAGTCCTTAAAGTGCTGTAGAACTGGGATCTGTCCATGTATTTGAAAAGAAAAAAAAAGGACGAGACTCAGGAAGACCTGGTAGAGTCCTCCATAGGGAGACTATTTATGCATGGGACTAGTTGTAGTATATATCCTTCTGTACAAGCAGTACAGTAGTAAACACAGAGGAAAGATTTATAGGGAAAAGATGTGTCATTTATTAAGAAACAAAATAACCATCAGAAGTTAAAAAAAAACCCAAACAAAATGGACTATCTGTTCCATAGCTGCTTAGGCACAAATATGTATGCCTGACACTTATGCTTGAAGAAAATGGTGAGGTAGAAGAAGTTAGATTAGGCAGAAAACCTCAGAAATTTGAAACCAGAAAAAAGGCAAGTTCTAAGCAAGAAAATATTTAGAGTGGCCAAAAAATCCCTTTACTGTAACCAAGAGAGGAAAAAATTCCAGATTTAAATTTCTATCAGAGACAAACTTCGATATCTAGTCTATAACAACCTGAAATTGAGGCAGTTTTGATTTATGAGATAGCAAGAGAGTAGCAGGTAGGGGGGTAACAGTTATCCATACTTTTGAAATCCATTTTTTCATGGTCTTCTTCACAGTATGTTCAAATAGTGTTAGACCTTCCTTGATCTCAAGAATGCCTCTTAGTCTCCTGATAACAAGGGAATCAATTAAGAAGAACAGAAAAGGAAGGGTCCCCAATGGGTTTTTTCATTCCCATCTTAGGTCAAACTCAGATTTATGCAAGGGAAGAAGTGGTCTGAGTGAAGAAGGAACAAATTCTCTCAATTTTTTCTCCACAAAATTCTTGAGATTGTAAATTTATAACCAATAAACTCCAGTGATGTTGGATGGGTTTCTACTGACATCCTGAAAACCTCACACTGAATTAAATGAACAGTTGCTTGCACTCACCAAAGGATTATCTCATTTACATTTTCAAAAGGGATTACAGTGCCTTTAAAGGACAAGCATCTTTCGGGCTAATTAATTTTCTCAGACTAACTTGAAATGTATGGTGAGCACTTGATTAAATATTAATATGGGGTATGGGGTCACACTTTTTGCAGTTTTCTAAATCTGTTATTGTATTGTCAGAGGTTCAAAATGTAAGTATGTGTGTGAATGGTTTTTTTGTGTACGTGTGTATTTATGTGTTGTGGGAGAGGAGAGAAAATGAAGAGGATTAACAGACTTTTGCAATATCTGGCTTCTTCTGGGGAATACAGGAAAGTTTGCAATAAGTGAGCAGAACACCATACATTTAATTTCCACTGGTAGTGTGATATGGTTTTATAAATCCAGGAATTTCTGAACATTATGCATAGATGTATGCTTAGATATGGGATATTTAGTGTAAGCTTTTCATATAAACATTCAAAAAACATCAGGCTGAAGAATGTGGAACCTAAGATCAAGGAAAAGCCCCACACTACCCCCTAGTGATCAAAGTTTGGTGACCTCCAAATAACAGAAAACACAATAAGTGGACTTTAGATCACAAGAACAAAAAAATGCCCAGGAGCGATGCAAGTCGCTGCTGGTGTTCTTTACTTAGGATCCTTTTCATGATAGAAGAATAAAGCAATGGCTGTCGAAAGGCTGCAACTTCCAATTCCTTGGTCTGAAGCATCAGTCTTAGTAACCAAACAAATATAAAAATGTATATATTCAGGAGGAGGAAAAAACAAAACCTCAGGGGAGTTATTTCAAGTGTTGTTAGGATTTGTAAAAATAAAATAAAATAGAAGATTTTATTGCAACCATATAGTTTCCAAAAGATGTTTTTTTCTGTTTTGTGAACTGTTTGCATTTTTCAGATATACTATTTAGAAGATATCATACATACAATATTTCTTAGCTCTACATAATCTTGAAATTATACAAACCAAAAGCCGGGGCTATGTGTAAAACTGAAACTAATTAAGCACTAGTTTATGCATCAGAGACTAGAATCTGATTCTTAAAAGAAAGAGGAATCACCCCCAAAAATTTCAGTACAACTTCATAGAGATTTTTATCATGTTTCATTAAAATAATTAAGAAAGTATAAGAATAGACAAGGCATATTCAAATTAAATCAATGGAGCAACTCATGTGTTGTAAAGTAACTAAATCAGGATTTTTTAATCTAATAAAGATATTCCAAGATGAAACTGAAAACTTTCTATGTTCATTTTGTCTTGACATTTTACGATAACTGATAAAGCAGTCAGTTCTTCTGGATTCTCTAACAAGTGATAAATCACAAACTTATTTGCAGAAGCTCTCTGACAGGAACTGCTTTTGCTGACATGGATTTTATGCCCTAGTCACAGGTAGGTAATCTGCATTGGTTCTCTCTCCTCCACGTTACCTAAAACCAAAGACCTACAAAAAGAAGGTCTTTAAATTCCATTTGTAGAAGAGTTATTATACATCCTTACCAGATCTCAGTATGGTTAATTGTTGTTGATCCTTCACATTCTGAATTTTACATTATGTTTGTTAGCACAGTATCTCAGAACCTTGCAAGTTAATGCATGAAGTTCCATCTTTAAAGCTGTATTCCTCTCTCTTTCCCAGAGGACACCCCTTAAGGTCATCTTTTTTATTATTTGTTTTTCTTTAGCAAGTTCTGCTGAGTATGCATCCTCTTTTCTTTTGTTGCAGTTGTGGGAGAGCTCCATCCTTACAGCTGGCAACTTCATAATATGTAGGAGAAGGAGATATGGAAAGACCTGACAGCTCTTAGATTAAAATCATCAGGGCCACAGGACACTCTAAATTTGATACTCCATTTCATGATTGGTTACCAGTGTAAGACAGGCCATGCAGGAAACAGTCAACATTGTGATAAAAGGTATACAGAGGAAAATAATTCTGATAGAAGCGGGGGGGGGAAGTGAAAGAAAATCAAGCATTAAGGATTTCTGAGAGCAGATGCAGTTTTCATTGAGACAGAGCAATATTATGTTAAAGGAGAGTAGTAGCTGAGACAAGCTGTAAAATCAAGGTAGTAGGTAAGATTGGAGGCATGAGAAAGAAAATCCACAACATTCAAAAAAAAAAATCAAAGATCTTTGAAGAAAAGAAACATCCGTTATAACCCCCACAATCTAAAGGCCTTTCCAGAGGCACATACTTACAAACATTATACACTACCTTTAAAATCTGACAATTATTATGAATTCATATGAAATGAAAATGAGAAAATTCATGCTGGTCCTGCACCTGTATTGGAAAGACAAATATTTCATTCCTTTTCTAGTGATATTCTTGGGGAAAAAAAGAGAGTAACTAAGACTGATACTTGGCCCTAAGGCCAAGTGGCACAGACTGGATCACATCCAAAATGCTTAGGGCATAGTGTCTAGAGAAGATGTGTTGGAGAAAATTAGCTGAAGCAGTCCTCAAAAGAACTGGGAAGTAAGTTGAAAATTAATTATGTAAGTACTTAGGATTGTAGTGTTTGACTCCTCTGTCTTTCATTTGTCTGTGTAGACGTCTAGAAGCTCTGCATTAAGCTAGAAAAAAACTACAGTAATTTTGCACAAAACAAAGCAATTGAAAATGGGGAGGAATTTTTTTCAAGCCACTTACTGCATATTTGTACAGACAATTTAAGATGGAGACTGTCAGACTTCATGCATTTAACTTTTGTGATAAACACAAGTAGTTGATAGCTTACTACTGCTGAGGCGATCTCAGTTATTAAATTCTTTTTCAATCCCTCATGAAACTCTGACACAGCGTCATAAAGTCTAGGAAGCCATACTTGTCATGCTCACAGGTACAGCTCTAAGAATAAACAAGTAGTATACACATTTTAATTATTAATCCCTTTCCTTCTCACCTCCCTCGAGATTGATTTGTATCTGTTCCCATCTCCTTATATCTATATTTATTTTGTTTCTTACACACATGTTTAAATTTAATCTGATTGTGTCCTTAGGCCTGTTGTTGATAATTAAACCCACGTATTTTATTCCCTACAGCATGCATTGCAAACTCTCTAAAAATGAGTCTGAAGCTTCCCCTTGATCTCAGTAAAATTATAGTTTTGGTTTCCCTTCTGATTAATTTTGTATTAGGTGTAGTTTTAGATTTTTCAGGCAGGGTAAATAGACCCTCCTATCTTTAAATCTAAACTAATTTTTCTGATTGATGTCAAATGAATATTTGACCTGTAGTTCAAACCTGTTAGCAAAGATGGAAAGAGTAATGCCAGTTGTGTATGGAGATGTAATTTTTTTCTTTCATTATTCTTTTTTTTAGTGTTAAACTTATAAGTCATATGCCTGCAATGTATCTTATGGGATCAACTACAGGTTTAAGTTTTTCAGAAAAGGAGAGAGACAGAAGGAGGGAACTGACCAGCAAATTTGGGTGTCTAGTCAAACACAGGGAACCAGAGAAAATGTTTCATTACCATTTCATACACTGTCTTAAGCTCTAAAAATTCCAGGCTCAGTGGTCTTCTTGATGACAATATAAAACCAGATTGTAAACTCCATTTGCCCATTTAAATGGGCACATTGAGGACACAAGAACTGGTCAAAGGAGCAATGCTTCCAAAATACCTAGAAGTTGATTGTATTGAGCTTTCATGTTTAAAACCAATTATCATTTCAGCTTTCTCCAGGTAATGCCATATTAACCCATCATGACAGAAAAGACTGGAAGTTTAAACCATAATCTTTGGACCTGAATATATTTCTACATGGCAGATGAACGACCAGGGAAAGATCTTTCTGGATGTGCACAGAATTTATTTGAAATAAGTACATGACTGAACATGTTGGTTTGGCAGAGACTTCAGAAAAATGTATATGTACTCAGAAACATATATTCTTCTTATTTTACCAGCTGTATTAAATGAAAGATAAAACCTCTTTCTATACATCTTTCTTTTCTTGTATCATTAGATCTTCACAGGAAAACTACAAAGCTATTGTGTATAAAAAAAAATGGATCATTGAATAACGTTCCATGTTTACAATATGTAAAGTTAAACAGCTTCACTCAATATCGTCACCAAGGGAAAATATTTTTTCTTTCCCTTCTCATTGTCATGTTTTCTGATGTGCTGTGCAAATGCATATACCACATCCGTAGAGTCTAGACCCTTACCTTGCCATTTTTTGATCCTGTGAATAGACTCTGAGAGATTAAGTTTCCCTCTTCTGCCTTTTCCTTCATCTCCTTATTCAACAGAATCTGAAAAATGTCCGTGAGAAACTTTAAGAAATGTATTTATAACAGGCCACTGCAGAAGACACTGTGAATGAGGGTACAACGGCTTCACAGACATCTTAGCAGAGTTTAACCATGCACCTTGTCTGTAGACATCTGTATGTTCCAGCTTCACTGACTGCTGTACAACCTGAGGACCCACTGTGGCATTCGTATGTGCTGCCTTTGACAACACCACGCCTACATACTGCTTGTAAGAGCTCGCTGCTGTGGACACATGTCAGAATGTTTACAGTCTCAGTGAACTTTCATGTACTGTCTAGAAGGCCCAGTATTGTGCAGGTGGAAGATTAGCTTTGCTTGCGTGAGAAAATCCTGGAAAAGTGAGAACAAAAGTGATGCTGTTGAATATCATCAGGGAGGTGGTTTCCACTGTCTGCCGAGATCAGTGTGAAGGGCTCATCTGGAGCTGCATCACTGAGTTCCCGGTGTCAGAAAGGAGGTAACATTGCTATTACCTCTTCTGTTACTGTTATTAAACATTTAACCAGCTTTGAGTACCTGTGCCTTTCTAATTGGCACAGATCCCAGAAGATCCCAAAGTAATCAGCATTTCCGTGTTACAAATCAACATTGAAGAACTAAAAGCAAGTGAGTCTAATGCTGCAAAAAGCACTATTCAGAAACACACAGACCTTTCTTCCCAGTAATGTCCCTTAAATATGACTGCCCCTGAAGTCTCCCAGTTACTGTCATTATTTGCTCTCTTCTGTGATTTTTTTCGTGTAACTGTTCCAAATACTATTGTACACTGGACACCTGTGGACAGATAATATTATTGGCTGAGTTGTCACTAGTGAGAGACAATGCCCCACAGAGTCATGGCTTTAGTGCTGAATGCCAGAAATTCTGAACTTTCTTTGTATTACAGCCATGGGTGTTGAAATTCAGCATAATACTGCTGGAGCAAAAGATGTGACACTGATTTTCACTGATGTGCAAAATACATAGGATCTTTTATTTCTAAATGAAAAAGGACTTAATTTCAACAATATAAGACACAGTTAAACACAAGTGACTAAGGTCTCACTGGTTTTTCACCACTCTATGAGCAGCAGCAAGTTCTACAGTTCCTTCCTCATGCATTAAGTTTGTATTTTCAAGGGGCTATTGGAATTCTGACAATAAAGTTCCTGAAAATATTTTAGAGGTTTAGATACATGATAATCCAGGAGTTCAAATTCAGGAGAGACTGGTGACTAAGCAGTCATCAGCCTTTTCCTCTAAAAAATTTACCCAGCTACTTAGCATATATTGTCTTGTCCATGGTTTTGAAGTGCCTGTGTCACAGAATTCTTTTGAAAGGATCTCAGCCATTACAGTTTCACACTTGATTTTATGATCATCTTGAAGATCACGAATGCCAAAGTTTATGCCACCTCAGCAACAAACACCATGGCTTGTTTTGAAGGCGAATCATGAATTTGAGCATACAGCTCCCCTGTTTGCCCCATCTGGAGAGAAACAACAGAATTTTCCATTAAAGATGAATTGCTAGAAAGGTTTCAGAAGGCAAGCCAGGGGCTAACTTTCTTCCCAGCCCTGAGCTGCAGCACACAAATTGTAATTTAAAGATTAAGAGCAATGCTAGATAATGCATCATTAGAGATGATGCACTGAGGTTACTACTATTGTATATCCTGGTGTTAAAGGAATTGGAGAGGGAGAGAAGGATTGTGAAAGAAGTTTCTGACTGCTGCCTTCCCCCTGCTTGCTGTGATTGCTGTATTGTAGATAGCATGGTGTATGTCAGAGGAACAATGGTGAATGCGGCCAGCAGTGGCTCGGGAAGGCTGCAGCTCTCATACTCAGGGCAGTGGTGCCAACACAATGATTAGGGTTTAGGGCAGAGCTGGTCCTGGAAAGAAACCCTAGGGACAGCCAGGTGTGAGGAGAAATTTTAATACCATTGTGGCTGGTATTGCTTCCAAGTTTCCAATGAAGACATACCTCAGGAAAGTCAAAATTAGAGAACTGCTCAGGTCTTGACATGGAGAGGTTGTGGACTGAAGCACTGTGTTACCAACTGCACAGGGACGTATTATCGATCTGTGGTTGTCTCAAGAGACACACTTCTGAATTTTAGTTGCCATGTATATGTCAGACATGGGGAGGGAGCAAAAGCCAGGTTTAGGTAACTCAGCAATAGGGGTTTAGGTCACGTCTTTGCCTGTGTTGCTTAAACTAATTTCAGTGAACAAAACCTTATACTTATGCCTTATTTACCCAAGCTGAGTTGAATTTGGCAAGTATGAGCTGTATATGAGCATACCTTCATAGAGGTTCTCAGATGGTTGACCTGTTTGTCAAAAATGTTCTGAATGTTGTCTGCAGTTCTTTAGTGTTTCCCTTCTTGTGAAAGGTTCAGAATTAAGATTTTGTATGAGATATGCTGCAAGTTTAGGCATTACACTAAAGAGCATTAATTGTAAACCAATATTGAAAGCCAAATTTTGCTCTGATTTCTGCCACATGAAGCTAAAATATCTTCATGGCAATAGCGTGAACTAAAACAATATCGATTTCTTTGAAAAAAGAAAAACACTTAGCATAATCTGCATGTGAACAATTTATGAACATGATGCATCCAAGGGTATTCCCTTAGTCTAGTGTTTCAGTATTTGCAAATTTTATGCAAGTAATATTGTAGTTGTGTTCTATTTGAAAGAGTAACATCATAGGTAATAAGTAACTCTAATAGTTCATTGCTTTTACTCTCAAAATATGAAGACAGACACAGTGTGCTCCTATGTCTTGATATTTTGATTTTTGTACAGAAATGAAAAGTACTGAGAATATGGGTCTAACTACAAGTTTGTGACCTGTTGTAATATGTATTAACTAAACCCAAAGCTATTTCTTGTTTCTGATCACAGTTTTATATACTAGACATTGACAAAATATGCAGAAAGTACAGAGAACAGGACAAGCTAATCACCAACTTTGGCTGTAAGAATATTTTGCTCTGGAATGTAGGTGATTATGATTCAGCATAAAAGGCAGCTGCAAGCCATTCAATACTGTCTTTCATTGGAAGGGAAAAGAAATGATCATCCAGCCTTCTAAATTACACACCTTCTTTCTAACTTTGACAAGATTCGTTTCTGCTTTCTCTTTCAGTCTTTGTTAAAAAAGAAAAAAAAGAAATTTAATGATACTATTCTCATTATACAGCTATCAGTTACATAAAATATCTTTGTTTAGAGGCTTAATAAAATTGGTCATATAAAGAGGAAATGAGATTTTGAATGTAAAACGAAGCTGACAGTGCTCTTCTATTACTATGGTCTTATTAGGAAAAATTCTCTGACATCTGTTTATCCCCTGCAGCCAACCTTGTATTCAGAACACAGTAATTGATTCACAGCATCCACTGGGGATCTAACTGGCTCACTTTTCCACACCGCACTACACAGGTATCGCTGCAGCTAATTCTGAATGTACATCTACATCGTTATCTCCTGGTGAACTGTGACCCGAAACACTTTGGAGGCCCAGATGAAAGTGCTTCCTCACCCCTCCAGTGCTGAGGGTGCAGGCGTTTCTGCAGCGCGGCAATTCACCCAGGACACCCAATCACAACCAGCCCCTTTGAAGCCCTGCTCAGCTGGGAGACCATGAATGATTCATGGCTTCTCTACACACACTAAAGGGGGAAGAGCAAAGCTAGTGTGTATTATTCAGGACTGCATCCTCAATAAGCCTCCGTGTTCAGCAAATTGCTACAACGTTTTCTGCTTAGTCCTCACCTGTACACAACATCTCTTTTTGTGCATAACCTTCTCATTTTAACAAAGATAGGTTGATTATCTCGGAGGCCATGTTAATTAACACCAGTATAAATAAAGAAGTCCAGTGTCAGTGCACAAAGCCAGCGTTCAAAGGATTATAGGGAAATTAAAGTAGACCAGACAATCCTAATTTTACAATGGTTGAACTACCATTTTTTTGTTTACCCACTTGCATTTCCACTACATCACACAGGCTCATTTGGAACACAGTTTAGTTGTGAGTTTCAAAGTCCATACATATCTTGTCTGTTGGATGAAAGACTATTAGCTCCAGTTCAATGTTGTAACAATCAAAGGTCACAGAAGCTGCTATTTGCAAATTAATAGCTGCAAAAGAACCTCTGAATTTCAGGCATGCAAGTAGTAGGGCCAGACACTCGTCCTGGATTTGTGTCTCTTAAAAATCTTTTGTTTTATATTCCTGCTCTCAGAAAGATTTCCAGAACAAAAGATAATTATGGCTCAAATAATAAATTCTATCTTTTCATTCAAATATCTCATTATACACCTGGAACACAAGGCTGCAAACACCTACTAGTCTTTCCATACCATTCACCCTGCTGAGGGTGATTAGACCCCGCTGAGGTCACAAGTTCATAGCCCTGTTCCTTAAAGGTAAAATTCAGAAAGGGGCAAAGACAAAAGATGAGTTAGTTCCCACTGTCCTTGTCATTGCTGACATGCAGAGGAGGTACCACAGCTAAACCTCACTCATGAGAGAATAACACAACTGCCAAGAAAGTAGAGAATTTAATAAAGTGGTTTTATACCTGCAATTGTAACATTCCAACTTCTCAAGATGCTTTCCTTCAGAGATCACATACTTCTCATCATCCATTTCTCTTATATTCAAGAACAATAATTATTAGATTAATGAGTCAGGTGAACACAAATCTACAGAACAAAAAACCCAGGGGATCTAGGGGTGCTGGTTGAGAGTGGCAGAACGTGAGCCAGCACATTCTCTGGTGGCCAACAAGGCCAATGGCATCCTGGCCTCTATCAGCACTGGTGTGGCCAGCAGGACCAGGGAAGGGATTGTCCCTGTGTACTCAGCATTGGTGAGGCACACCTCGAGTGCTGTGTCCAGTTCTGGGGCCCTCAGTTCAGGAAGGACTTTGAGGTGCTGGAGTGAGTCCAGAGAAGTGCAGTGAAGCTGATGAAGGGTCTGAAGCACAAGTCTTATGAGGAGAAGCTGCGGAAGCTGGGGTTGCTTAGCCTGGAGAAAAAGAGGCTCAAGGAGTGACCTTGTTGCTCTCTACAACTGCCTGAAAGGAGGCTGTAGCCAGGAGGGGGTCAGCCTCTTCTCCCAGGCAACCAGTCATAGGACAAGAGGACAGGCATAAGCTGTGACTGGGGAGGTTTAGGCTGAACATTAGAACTGCTTCACAGAAAGGATGATTGGGCATTGGAATGGACTGCCCAGGGAGGTGGTGGGGTCATTGTCACTGGAAGTGTTTAAGGAAAGACTGGACATGGCACTGAGTGCCATGGTATAGTTCACATGGGGGTGTTCTGCCATAGCATGGAAGTCAATGATCTCAGAGCTCTTTGACAACCTGATTCTGTGATTCTGTGACTTCAGAAGGCTTTATTGTAAGGCTTATGATGCACCTGATTCAAGGTCCTTGAAACAGGATCCACCACACAGGGAACAGCCTGACAGGACCTGCACTTCCTACCAGAGAGATAGCCACAGTTACTTTTCTTTGAATCGTGAGAGAAAGAGGAAGAGGAGCTGTGTATAGCCCCTCAGGAACAGCAAATTTCAGGGAAACACTGCCTCACCTGTGAAATCCAGTCTCACTAGGTTACGGAGACAGGTTCCTTTCTTTTATTCCTTCTGTCTTTGTGAACCCCATACTTTGTACTGTAATCGAACTTCAGTAGAAGCAAAGAGCTCTTGGAAGACAGGAGATTTGGATGGAAAGCAAATTTCTTGTTTACAGCCTGAAGAATTAGCCACAGAAATGAAGAACATTACCTCTGCCCTGTGAAATGAAGGAATCTCCTTAACCCACCTGGATGAACAGAAACAACATTTAAGAAAAGATTTTGAAGAGAGTCAGGAAGTGCTTCCTTTGCTGTCCTGCTACAGTTTACAAACTCGGGAAATGGGCACGTTGCCAGAAAGACCCTATTCCTTAGCACTTTTAATCAAATAGTGGCCTCTAATACAACATGTAGAGCTTTAGCCTGGATTTCTGAGGTCCTTAACTCTACTTGTCTAGGATACAGAGAGGTTATTTAGTTATCGTTTCTCTGTATTCCACATGCAGGCAAGATACACATAATTTTCAATTCTGCAGGTTAATGAATTTCTTTTTTCAATAAAGTTATACAGAAAATATAGACTCCTTGCTCACATTTAAGTATTTCCATCTAACACCATTAAGTTCGTCTATTCAAAAACAGCTAAAATGGTTAGAATCACATGGAGGGATAAACAGTGAAATAAAAGAGAGTTTTTTATATTAATCCTTTGGAGTTTTTAAACAATTAGTAAAGCAAGAAGTGTGACTAAAGGAAAATGACTAAACACAGGAATTTGCTATACCAAAAAAAGGAATAGCCAAGACACACTGCAATTCAGTAGGAACTTTACATATATAATTGTATATATAATTGTATGTAATTGTATATATAATTATATATAATTGTATACATACATGCAAACATATACGTGAAATATATTTCCATATATGTATAGTGTGAGAGATTCTTTATATCCAAAGCTAAAAGTACCAAAGAAAAGGTAGTGATACTCATCTAGGATTCATTGGCTGGATATCCTGAGTGTGGGGAGATACAGCTTTGGTCCCTGTGAATGCCTCCCTCGTTGCACAGTACCTCTGATCCAAAAGAGAAAGGCAAGCCTCTCTCTCCTGGGCTAGCCCATGTTTGTCAATTAGGGCACCCTAATCCCAAAGCGTGCATGGAAAAATATTCCTTCAATCCCCTTTATATTAATGGCTGTCTAGAAGAGACATGGGATTAGATCAGTTTTTCAGTACCAATATTTTTATATTAAAGTCACCTCCACATTCAAACTTGGCTCTTCCATTAGACACAGGGCTAGATCCAAGACAAGTTCTCACAGTCTGCCAATGGCCATTGCAAGGTGTTGTTCCTAGGCATTATTTAGAGAAATTGTGCCTTATTTGGGCATTTGAATTGTGTCTAAGGGCTAGACAACCAAAGACTAGGCAATGCAGCACTCAGCTCTAAAGGGTCACATCCCAATTTTTGTATACAATTTTAAGACAACAGCTTGTGTCTCTGTCAATCCAAGCAGTAGCTAGGAACTGAACTGGGATTTAAATTGATTGATCAAATGGATTGATCAAATGTTAGCTCTTGAGACAGATATCCTAATTTAAATTACAACTCATTTCATGAACATTGTATTGTTAAAACTGTTTTTAAGTTTTTCAACTAACTAGACAGGTAATTTCCACATTTCCAGTTAGCTAAATATTGATTTTAAGAATACCTTCAATTCAGATTTCTATAAGCTCTAGGCCCTAAATTAATAATTAATTTTAGTCTATAATTTTACTTTATGGTGGGTCTATAACTTTAACGGCACAAATTGCTAAAACTGAAGTTTAAAGAGCTGAATTAGATACAGCTTTATTGATCAGTTTAATAATACCATAAGACAGTATTTTTCTTAAAAACACAATTAAACTGATTTCTGAGTTATATCATTGCTTCTTTAATCAAGCATTTCAGAATTTCAAACAGAAAAATCTTTTGACTGAGGAAAAAATGCCTTTACTAATTTGTAAAATTATGCCTTCCCTAAGCAATTCTATATTTCAGCTCTTCTTTGTGACTAGCTAGATGTCCTTTCCAGTTGCCACATGCTTTATATAAAATTGTAAAATCTTTCTACAGATTCAAATTATTTTCCTCATTCTTCAGTAGCATGACAGGACAGACAAAAGAATAATCCAGGCATGAAACTAGTAGAAATAGTAATAATATAGAAGACAATTGTATTATTGAAAATGTACAATTCTTTCTCAGAAAAATAGTTTCAGGATCAAATTAAGGATGTGGACACAATCCATCTCCTATTTATACTGGGGTTGCTCAGGTCTACCTTTATTCACCTTTGGATTTCAACTCGAAGAGTAAAAGAAATATGAGTTCCCTCTAATATAGCATAGATAGATGAGAGAGAAAAGCTAAACTTTCCCCTTTTGCATTTATTTTTATTGGTTTATATTTGCATGTTTGGCAAAAAAAGTGTCAATATTTCCTTAGATCTGAAACTTAGCAAGTAGCATTATGCATATATTCACAGTTATTTAAATAACTATGTACAGGACTTAGCTAAAATGTGGATATATATGCTGAGATTATTCTTCTGTAAATTTGCTGTCCGCAGTATACAGATAGGTAGTGAGCCTGGGCTGCCTTTTACACCATTGCAAGGAAATGGGCATTGCTAGCCTGCAATTCATCTGAATTATTTCAGGTCTCCTTCTCTTGAAATGTTCCTATCCCAAGTCACAGTGTCAGGAAGGTGATGATTTAGCTCAGATAGATACCCTTGTACAGTTGCAAACCTGTGGTATTTTTCATATATTTTCAGCTGTCATACTGAGAAGAAAAATGTTTTGAGAACGGCTCTAAAAGGAGGAAGGGTTCTAAGACAGGAAGGGTTCTAAGACAGGAAGGGTTGCAAGTAAAAGGAGCCAGTAGGAAAGAAAGTACATATACAAGAAAAGCATTCCAAACACATGGAAAGTTGGAAGGAATGTGGAAAGTTACTGCATCAAAGTGAGGAGTAGGTGATGTGTTAGAAAGAAGTGACACGAGATAGGCAGTCGGATCTAAGGAGTTCAGAGCCACCAAGGTGAAACTAAAAAGCTTCAATCTGATGGGAATGCTAAAGATGATCTAGTGAAAGAACCAGAAGAACAAAAAACCTGCTAGGGCACAAGCAAACAAGGATTATAGATTTCTGCATTTGTGTGTCACAGATGTAGAAACTCCATGGAGGAGAAACTTACAAGCATAAGAGGAAATAATGTAAACCAGGGAGTATTACGGCATATCATACAGGTGCATCCTTTCTGAAGATACAGTGGCTTGAGATTCAAATATTCCCTCAACTACAATCAGTTTAAGGAGATGAAAGGGAGAC
Source organism: Machaerirhynchus nigripectus (assembly GCA_013397975.1). Lineage (NCBI taxonomy): Eukaryota > Metazoa > Chordata > Aves > Passeriformes > Dicruridae > Machaerirhynchus > Machaerirhynchus nigripectus. The sequence continues at coordinate 1,355,086 of VZRQ01011078.1, forward strand.
ATCTTCACTAGAGGCATTAGAAAAAGTTGTTCAAATATTTTTTGTTTCCTTTATCTTTCAACCTTACCATTCACTTTTCTCTTTAAAAATTTCCAGGCCATTTGGCACGCATGTTGGTCTCCTGCCTCTAAGTGACTGAACAGGTTAACCAAGCCACCGAACACTGAAATATTCTTGTCTAAGCAAGCACAGTAGGGGATTCTTTGTGACAGTAACTTGTCCTTTCAGGATGAAAAATGGGGAAAGGACGAATGAAAAGACACTTAGAACTATACAAGAAAGAATAACCCTTGTCTGACACAGAAATTCCTTGCCTGTAAAGAGGACAGAGAAAAGTGAAAGACACTTTAAAAAATGCAGCTTGTTATACATTCTTCCTGTTTTGCAAAATTTCTGAAAACAGCTATATGATTTTTAGAGTACTTAGCACATCAATCATCAAACTCTTGCAAAAAGACATATGAGTGAAGACAATTGCACAGGCCATCATGGTTTTTCTCTGGGTCTTTTACTTCTCCTGCTGTCCAATGTATATGAATAATGAATATAAACTGCATCTTTACAAAGTTCTGGTGTGGCTTCCTAAAACTCCAAAACCACCTCAACATTGCAAACTGAACCATTTTAAATTCACTATTCCTGTTGTATCTTTGAGGACACCTGCTTATAGCCAGAAAAAAACACTAGGTGTGGAGCACCAAAAAATAATTAGGTCTTTAATTTTCCAAGGAACTCCTCTGTTCTTTTAACTACACTCATATTTAGATGGTGGAGCATTTTGCAAGCTCCATAGCTACAGTTATAAAGTCAACTACATGCATGAAAAATAATTTTTAAATCTACAAGCAAATGGAATATTTACAAGATGCTAAATGCTGGTAGCATAAAGAATGAAAAGAAACAAATTTCCTAGTTTCATTTTATTTCATAAAATTTTATTAATGTTTATAATTTCCTAACAAGAACACCTATCATCTAAACAATTAAATTGATAGACTTGTTAAAATATGTATTCGTCTCATTCTACAAAAGAAAATTCTGTTAAAATGAGAGCAATAAAATTTAAATGATTAAACATTGGGATAGCGAAGAAATAAAACCCTTCAATAAATATGTAATGGGCAAAATGGCAACAGAGAATAGATATTATTGTTCCAAATAAATAACAAAATCAGCAGTCAGAAGTTGTAAGAAAGTCAAGGCAGGTGTGTGGAAAACTCAACCCCCTCCTCTTTAAACAAGTCTTACATTTTTAGTTATCTTTTCTCTATACCTTTTCTGGATGCACTTTCACATTTCAGTGGAATAAGGAATGATTTCACACAGCACTAGGTAAAAGTTCATCTTTGGGAAAGTATGTGAAGGAAACTTCAGAACATTTTGAAGTGTGGGAATTAGTGCTTCCAACTCTGAACCAAGGTGCTAAAGCCAAAGAAGGAAAAAACTCCCTAATATTGATTTTTCTTCAGAGAAAAAAAGAGTAGCTGTGTTTCCACTGATCCTTTTTGCTGAGCTCTCCCTTTCTGGGGCTATGCCTGTGTACAAAATCTAGGCTGTGAGCTTTATCAGGTTAAGCTATTAGGAACGGTGAGTTCACATAATGTTCAGGGACCTGTTTTATGCACCCAGGCTAACAGTCCATTCCCTTATAGAGGACTTTCCTTGTTATTAACTAGTCTCAATACCTAGCCTTTCAGAAACATCAGAGTGAATATGATCTCTCTTGGTCCACATACACTCATTTTTGATTAGCTGTGCCTATGAACTGCAATAAAAAGATCCCCGTCCCGTTGCAAGTGACTTAACTCCGGAGCTAAGCACAGGGAAACTGTGTTAGTGCATTGCTGACTCATTGAGAGACAGGTTTGGTCAAAGGGGTTACACTGATCTATATGTGTCCTGCCTTTGTGGCTGGACTTAGCCCCTCACGCTGGTGCTTTGCTCCAAATATACAATCCCACTGAGAATGAGCTGGAGTTTTGATGGAGAAACATCACTAGAAAACACTCTTAGCACAAGCTGATTATCCAGGTTGCCCTTACAAATTAGTGGTAGTTACAGTGAGAGGAGTCAGATCACACGTGGCTGCAGTAGAAGCTCAGTGAGGACACAGCCTCTGGGAGGGACTCCTTTGGGAGCAGAAACCAAAAAAATGTAGTATTTATAAATATTAAATCTAAGTTTAATGCGTCTGTCTCCTGTCAATTAGAATCAAGCAGACTTGAGGCATATTTTATTTGCAATATTGAGCACTTTAGGAATATTTTGATAACCCGAATTTGAAATCAATGGTTCGATTCATGGCCAGTGAAACAGGACTAAATTGTTCAAAAGAAAGTGAGTTTGTCCTGAAGGTTAAGCTCTTTAGAAATTTCATCACTAGAAGTCTCTTAGACACATGAAAATCATTTAGATAAGGATGTTTCAGATTTTTTCTTACTTCTGAAAGCATCTCTTTAAGAGATCTACGCTTAATTTTATTAATTTGGAGACTAAAGAAAACAGGCACATGCATAACATTGACATCTTTATAAAATATTTAACAAAGGTATCTGTCGCAGTTTTCTTTATTTTTTTTTATACCATACAGCTTCCATCTACTGCTTGACATAAAAAAACAAACAGGATCTGAGCCAAATGGGAAGAGTATATCAGATCTCCAGAAATTACACTAGTAGGAGAAAAACCCTTTTCTGATTTTCAGACTTGTGAGATAAGAAAAGAGTATTGTTAACTTCTCACCAGATAAATGGTAATCTTTAAGCATTCTTGTGCCCTTTTTGCACTATTTTTATCTGTGAAATCAAACAGGACTCAGCTGAAAATTCATTAAAGTTAAGAATGGGCCTGATTTCTCTGACAGAAAGTAATTTAGAACAAATTGGGATAATTATAGGTAGTCTTCATGGAGAAAAGATGAATGGGTCAAGTTGAGTTTTCTCTTCTAACATGCACAAATGTTTTCAAAACTGGCTACATGCATACCTAGAATGAGTAAAGGCCTTTAAGTCTGTATAATTAGGAGGCAAAGGAAGAGAGCAAATGGGGTGAAACAGGTAAATCTATCAATCTTCCCTAGCAAAATGTTCACTTGATAGAAAAGAATGGATCTTTTCAAAAGAAAAGCTTTAGAAATCAGTAATTTGAACTTATTCAAATTTTCTTATGGGAGGGCTTATTGTATTCAAGAATTACCCTGATACATCAAGACTATGTAAAAAAGAAATATAAAATATATCCTTCCAAGCACATAACCATGCTCATATATGTGCAAATATCAATTTTATTAACCAAATATATGTTGGTGGAAGATCAGTTATCCATTTTCTTCACAAGTTCTTGTTACTGCACATTAAATGATTGTGACTGAGAGCCACATGTGAAAATGCAATCTATGCAAGGAAAAAAAACTGCAAAAAAACCAGTAGCTCAAATATACATTCAAGTCACCATGTCTCTGCTTTCACCTGCATTAGCCTTAAAGGTTGTCAAACAAATTTCACATGCTATAGGGTAAGTTTTTAAATCTCCTGACTTCATGCATCATTGATGTGGTACTTAAATCTAGCATGTCCCACACTCAAAAGTGGTGCTCTGATTCAACACACATCCCCATGATCTGAAAACCAAAGGCAATCATGCAGTAATGGTTCTTCAGTGAAAAAGCTATAATGCCTCCTAATCAATGGACCAGAGCCTAGACAAAGGCAAAAACCCTGGATTATTCATTTTAACTGAATGGAAAGTCTTTTTTCCCCTTTCGAAAATGAATGGTCACAGTGCTTGAGCCACTTCCCTAGGAGTCGTGCTTCTACCACATATAGATTAAATTCTGTGCCTTGATAGATCACATTTCAATAAAACCAGTAAGTGCAGGCATCTTGGAGCAGAAGCTGCTCTTTCCTCCTCTTCACACACCATCCAACGTTATTGCCTGTTACATTATCGTAAACATCTGCGTTCGGAGGCTGTTGCATGTGTTATTTAATTTTTTTGTCCTTTACCAGAATTATTCCACGCACAGAGGGCTTTCATCCCAACTACATTATATTAGGTTGAAGTCACCCATCTTAAGTATCATTGCAGAGAGGATTTTGGATAATAGACCATATTGAAGCAAGCTGTTTTAAAAGGATATCAAACTCTCCAAAGGAAATAGAGGTTCATGATAAATTTGCTTGCTTCCCATACATTCCTGTAAGAAACTTCTCCAAAATTTACTAGTGCCAATGCAAGAATATTTCTGAATATGCATGATGTAATAAGATTAAAAATGCCTGTTTCTTTAGCACTATATAGCGTGCAAAACTGTTACACGTTGCTTTGATCAAATGGTAACAAATGATGTCTCTCACTGCTCCCCATAAAATGTGCACTATGTTTATTCTTTCTTTGATTTGTGCAAGAAAACCTTTTGCACAACTTGCAAGAAGAAATTGCAGTACAATGCATATTATCTGCTGCAGCCATCAAGGCACAATGTTCTATCCCACCCCCCTTGCAGAATTAATGCAGCCCCGCATGGGCTTAGTTCCTATCAAACCTCTCTCTAACCTGTGAAGGAAAAAAATCTTACTGCAAATTAGTTTGTACTGTTGATAATACCAAGAAGTCCACACACCAGAAAATAATGTGACTGGGTCAGTGTGTGTCTGAGACTCATTAAAACTAAGGAGTCATTTTTATGTATAGTGAACAATTAATTTTATGCAAAATTCCTACTGTATGTACTTGCCTTAAGGCATTGTTTGTTATAAAAGACAAAACAAAAATTGGGGTCTTGATCTGTCAAAGTGCTGAGAAGCTCAACTACTCTTGAATTCAATGCATGTTCAGTACCTTCCACTCTTGTTTAATTCAATGTCAGTTTAAGGTACTCAGCTTATCCATGAGGTTCTTGGAGACCTGGGGTTTGGGCGCCGTTGTTCTCCAACTCTGCAGTGTCACTTCTTATACATTTCACACAGACAAAGCTCTCCTTAAAAAAGGCAAAGTCTGCCAATGCCAGCCATGCTGGATCAGGCACTTTTAGAGCTTTTCCCCCCACTGATTGTCATGAATTTTGAAACACTAAGAGCATTAGACTTTTAATTTGTTCACAGTCTTTATGCCAAGCCATAGAAACTTGCTGCCTTACAGTGTTTCCTATCACATTTTGTAGTGCCTTATAACAAGGCTACGGAAACATATGAATCTTTTTCTTAAACATTGTTAATAAAATATTAAATTGTATATTAAAATTTTCAGAATGACATTCTCATGTCTTGAATTAATTTATAGAGGAAATAAAATAAAATTTTCTGAACTTACAGTGATTTAACCCTGCTTTATATTAATATAGAATATGTTGAATGGAAGGCAAACACATTTATGTTTATACAGTTCATACTTCCATTATCTATATATCTTTACATAATTTAGAACAATGAATCACAGTAATTTTCCAGGCACTAAAAATAACAGTCCCAAGCCTCTTCATGTTTACTGCGTCTGCCTGCAATGTTACCTTGGGTTTTCATGCTGAAGTACCTTCTGATTATTTTTTTTATGATTTTGTTTTTCATCTTTCACTCTATTTATCTTCTCTGTTTTTACTCAAATGTACAGCTTGAAAACACAGCTCTAAAATCTGACTCTTTCAGCTTTGGTCAAATTAGCACACTGCCATTAAATCTGACCTGTTACAAAGAGTTTCCTAATTTTCCCTTTACTAAAATTTCAAATAGCTAGCTATCAACACAATGAATTTCCATGCGTCCACTACGTAATAGCCAATTAAAAAAATATGTTTAATCCTGCTGCTAGGGGAGTGGATCACCAAACATGGAAAAGAAAATATAAAGCAAAGGACAATAGTTTTCAAAACAATGGAATGCATTTGCAGGTGTCTGAAATCAAATTCTAGTCTGCAACTTTACAATCAAATAGAAAGATTTGCCATATTGGTCACTTGCTTTCAAACTGGTGCTGTTTTACAGAATCCCAGCTTAATGTTACTAGGGTTGTTTTTCACCTTTATGAAGTGTCTCTTCCTTTAATAATAACTTTTAATATGAAAAGTTTGGCTTGGTGTTATAGTGAATATTTATGAATATCTGTCTGTGTACATCTTGCCCTTACTTGCCAGAAAAACACAAATGAATACTAATCTTCTGTCTAGTTTTCTTTGTGCACTGGTTACTCTAAAGTTTATTTTAAAAATCGTTCTAAAGGACTAATTCAAAGATTCATTTTTAATACATTTATATTGCAGTTAGTTGAATGGAAATACAATTGCTAGCAAAATAAAAAGCAAAGATGCAATACAAATGGCATTTTGATCTGAGTGAGGATAGCAGAACCAAGCCAGATGATTTCTTTTTGGGTTACATTTGTAGGTGGTATCAAAGAACTTCCAAAATAACTGTGGTTCTTCTCATCTGCTTTTTTGTTTTTATTTTATATTGTACCTGACTTTTTTCTCTTTCTTGGGAGGGTATACGTTTTGATATTGCTATGTTTCAGATTTTTTTCTTTCTTTCTCTGTTTTACTGTGAGAGAGCATGTTGTATGTCCATTTCTTGTGGTTTATTTTTCCTTAGAGAATTCCCAAGACTACGTGCTGACAGATCCTGGTATCCAAGGGGGAGTCTACTCACAGGATTAAAGGCGAGAACCTCAATTAGACTATCTCTGATTTCTTCAGATGTTTTTTCTAATCTTTTAATATGGGATTAAAGTCTGCTAGAACCTAGCTTGCTTTTTTCTTAGCTAAGATCTTTGTTGCAATGCAAGCTAGAGGTATTTTTTTTTTTTCCTATTGAAAAAAAAAAAAAAAAGAGGAAATAGAAAAGGAATGGGGAAAAAAAAAAGCATATCTCTTTTTCCTAATTTGGAATCATTCTAGTCCAGATGAGGATAATGAACTTTTGTCAGCTCTTATGTGATACTGCGTACAAAATAGCTTGATAAGCAATGTGAAGCATACACACGCTTCTCAATGATCCGCAGGAAAACTCCCTCAGAGACTGATTAGCCCATGCTTGTCACAAGTAGGGGAGATAATTATGGGGGCTTAACAGTCTATATGGTGGATCTTTTGAGAGGAGAAGGGTAGATCTAAGACTGTCTCGTGGATCAACCATAATTTTTAATATTACAGATAACGTGTGTGGTTTTTTTAGTATATCCCTGGAGCCTGGGTAGTGACTCTTCCCATAGAGTGACATCATATTACTTTTTGAGAAGATAAAAATTGTTCAAATTAGATTATCCCTAATTAGGATAATCTTATGAACCATTCTGAAAAGTTTATTGCACCCATGCTGGCAGTCTCTGATTCCATATTGAGAGCTTCTTATTGCTAATCCTTAACCACGGAAATGAATTCATGGTACATAAAAGTAATGTTGTTGTATTTCTTCATTTAATAAACTCCACATTGTACTCTCATTCCAAAGTTAATAGCTATTTTTATGGATCTCTGTATATCAGATAAAAAATATTTCAACCTTTTTTTTTTTTTTAAGTATAGACTGTGTCATTCTAGCAGTAATTTGCATTCATTAGACTAATGTTTGTTAAGCAGAGGTGGCAAGGTTGGGGGAGGGGAGCTTTTACAAATGTTCTTTACTCTTGTTTATGAACACAGACATCCTGTGAACACTCAGTCCTGTGTATGTGTACTGAGTCAGTAAGCAGAACAGTGTGTAACACAGCTACATTCCTGCTGTCTCGTCTGCTTTCATTGATTGCAGTGGTGTTTGTGGACACTCTATCACCCAAAAATAAAGGTGCAGTTTTCCCTTCAGACAGGTGTGAGTATTTTGCTGAAGCAGTTTTTCTTGTTAGGAGAGTATAGAGGTTTGAGAAGTTTGAACTACCAACTCACAAAACCTTTTTGGCATTTGACTCTTAACTGCACCACCCAGTAATTTTACATGCTTTCCAGTACAGATTTCATCAAGGTGATATCCCACACCATTTTACAAACCAGTATTGCCTTTTGATCTCCTGCCTGAGTTTTTCTCACCTTTCCCACCACATTTTTGTGTACAAGTTGGTGGGGTTGCCAGCCCACTCACCTGGGCTGCCTTGCTGCAGTTGCTGCACTATTATGTGGTCAGAGTGAAGTAGCTGCTTGCACCTTCCCGGAGTGCCAAATCAGAAGTCCTAGGATATGCAACTTTCACTGGAGGTTCTGTCCTCGCAGCACTGCTTAGCCCTCATGCACAGCAGGCATGAGCTTTGCTCTGCTCAACTCTGTGCAGCCCTTCTACAAAAAATATAGAGCAAATTAGATTAAGTGCAATTTTCTTCCTCCAGTTTCTGAAGGGTATTCAGAGCCTGTGGTTATTGAAAACAAAGCTAAAGTCTCAAAAGGTATGCAGGCTTCTACAAACAGCCCCTCAGCAACACTCTGGGGAGATCCCAATCGTCAGTAAATTGCAGTAACTGTGTTAAATTTAGTGAAGGTTTCACTGACTCTGTCCAGAGGTTTGACCCTCTATCCCGCATGTGTGTTTCTGTTTCTAGTTAAGAAAACACCACATCTGCATTTTCAAATTTTATTTGACCTCCTCTTTGCAGACAGGACTGAAACAGTACTTCGTCTTCCTCCCAGGGTGATGACCTAGAGGGTGAACCCTCTTTCATTTGCATGGTGGTATTGCTCTCACTGTGTCTGTCTCTGAAGTTTCTTTACCACAGAACAGCAATAGGAGTGTAAAGAGTGTTTTAAAAGAGAAGAGAGAATCTCACTTGCGATTATTTCTGGGTCTAATCTTGTAACAGAGTAAGGCCAGGATAATGCACTCTGTAGTGACCCGTGGATCAGTCAGATTTACTGAGACGTTTCATTGATTTCTGAGTATGAGTTGCGATTGATCTGGCTACTCTTAGCTGTCCTCACAAAGCTGACCAGGGCCACTAATTCTCTTAAGCAGCAGTCAAGAGATGCAGATAAAAGCTGGTAATTCACCTTGGCTCAAATATCAGAGCTCTTAAAAAGAAAATAGAGGGTTTATGCCTTAGTTATAAAAATGTATAATCTGCATGCTGACTGCATGTTGTGCAGCAGTGGAGTGTATTTCAAGGCTATTAATTAAGGCAATAAAAGATTGAGAGCTCAGAAAGAAACTGCTTCTAACAAAAACAATAATTCTATCTTTAGCTATGAAAATAGCTGTAAAATCAAATATAAATTTTTTTAATAGAATAATTGTACTTAGATGAGCCTGGGAGAACAGGAGGCAGCTTGTTTTGCAGATCTAACATTTTTATTTCAAGACAAAGGCAGGCAATTTGCAAAGAACCACAGAATATCTAAGTGTAACATTTTTGGCATAGGTCACAACATATGAAGGAGGATGCTGTGCTAGAAGGAAATACTAAAATCAGACAAATATTATCAGAATGAAAACACAAAACAATAACATGAAGACAACCTAGACAAATGTGGACAAAGCCAGATTCAGCCTACAAATATTCTCTAACAATATACACAGCTTTTTCCCTGTGGTTCCTATGAGAAATTTTTAAAAATGTTATGCTTTACTGAGAAATTGGAAAGCCAGATGACATTGTCCGATGAATGTGTTTATGTAAAGGCTTTATTGGAACTGTTCATCAGACTATCACAAATTCTCTTTCACCTCCTGCAAAATTTTTGGCAACTCATAAAGGGGTAAATTTTCACATTGTGAAAATTTGATGCTCAAAACATACACCATGAAAGGCAAATAATGATGAATTGTGAGCAGAATTAAAGCAGGGCTATTTGTCCAATCCACATGATGAAATACATTTGCGTAGTCAAGCATCATCAAACAACAACCAAGCTGAGGGGGATTATTGATTATTAAATGGCACTTGACTCACAAAATAAATTATTTTCTTGGAAGAGTTCACCCTGTTCTAGTCAAGTCATACTGTGATTATCTTATATCTCTTCAAAGTTTCAATCAAAAGCGCATTCCCCTTTTGTTTCGGTCCTAGGACAGAATTCATCTCTTTTTTTCGTTGTCTCACTTCTGTTCCCTCTGCAATGTCAGAGTGCAGCTCCCCGCTTTCCCACCACACAGGGCCCTTTGCCCAGGCTCACTCTGAAGCCTTGTGTGTTTCAGGGAGGAAGAGCCATGTTCTGTGCATCCTGGTCCATGCTCCTGTAACATGCACCAGGACTGATGCATGGGCCCTCATTTCTTCAAATGAACTTGGGGGAATGTAGAGAGGTAATGGATTTTATCAGGCCAGGATCCCTGATGGTCAGCTAGCAGCTCCAAATGGTACTTCACATCCTGAGTTGGACCCTCTCTGCAGATGGCAGTACCCCATTCCAACTCCTCACTAATCTTCCTCAATTCAGATGGTGTGATTGTTTCCCAGAGGTTCTTTGTCTTAGGGGGAAAAATATCTCTTTATCCACTCAGGGACAAAAAAAGCCTCATTTTCTGGATGTGCAGGTTTAGTTTTGGCAAAAAACCCCAGCATTTTCAACTTAAGAAGTTGAGCAAAAAGATACAGAAGCAAAGTGCAGAAGTCTTTTACTCACAAATTCTGAAAAGTGGCATTTTATTATTTAGAACTGCCTACATATTCTTTAGTTCTTGGTTTTACAATTCCATATACAAACTTCCATTATCCCTCAGCGTTCATGGATCCAAATGGACCTCTAAGGTACTGCTGTCTACAAGAACTGTAAACTCTCTCAAGCTGAACGTGATTTTTTTTAAGAAATAAATTTTTAAAAATTTCAGAACTTCAGGACCATTCTATTTCTTCCAGGTTTCTGACCTCATTATGATCAGTACCTTCAAGACAACATGAATAAGGAAGGAATTAACTGAAATACTGCTGGGTAAATAGTCCAATCTTTTTGTTGCTGTACACCAAATTCTGTTTTTTTAATTTCGCTGTGAACACTGGCCTCTGATCGCTATTCCTTGAAAGATAACTCTATAAGTTCTTATTGACTCATAAATCAGAATTTTCAATTACAACTGCTTTTCCTTCAGTTTTTGTTGTATACAGCACAATTGGTATTGATACACACTGACATGACTGAGATGCCAATATTTCATTATTGTAACTTATTTCAAATCTTAGATTTTTTTACTTTCAACTGTGGTTTGAACTTTTAATGCTGAATTTTTGTATCTGCAATGTACCATTTGAGCAATCATACTAGCCTAAAAATACACATTTGAACTTACATTTGGGCAGAAAAAAATGTTTGTTGGAACTATTTTTCCTCTTGAAAAACATAGAGATCACAGAAAATTTTAACAACACAATGCAAAATCACTTACAAATGTAAGTGTGGTGAAAAATTGTGTGGAAATTATGGAAGAAGAAAGCCTGTTGAGATACTGCTGTCAAATCTTTTCAGCTATGTCCGTGCTGTTAATGAAAAAAAGTTGTGTAGCTGCGTTCCAAGGCCTAATGACAAGAACGAATTTGCATCTCTTCTGATTAGGGACAGTCCCCTTTCAAGTAGATTTGTTTTAGAGACGGGCCTAAAGGGAGAAAGTTAACAAGAAATCGTTGAGAATGATCAGGGATCTGGGCCTCAGAATCTCTTCTTGGACCTACCCTAGTACTACATCCCAAGTAAGCTAAGTTTTATTATCTCTGCTCTCTCAGAATATGGCTTGAAGACACTCTGGCCCCTATCCAGAAGATCTGGCTTTTCTGACCATGGAAATGTTCACTGTGTGCCTGAGGTTTCACCCACAAACTGGGAGACTTCTGACATGCATTTGTGGTGTTCAGAGGCATTCCTGGGTTCACCTGTGTAGACATAGTGCAATCTGTCTGATTTCCTCTGCGGAGATAGTTATATACGATTATTTGTGGTTTTTAAGAAGTAAGAATTTAGCATCCTAGTAGGATATAATTTGCATATTGCCTCAGTTTAAAATACCACTGTTTAGTCACCAATAAAATACCTCATGAAGTTCAAACAGAAAAGGATAGCAGTGGGGTGCAACTGAAATCTACCCTTTGAGAGACAGCTCCTGCAGTTAAAAAGATCAAACTAAGTGTGACAAAAAGTCATGCCCACCACAGACTTTGGAAACACCATGATCTTTTAACACTTAGTGTTATATTGACTCATGCAAGTTAAACAGAACTAAAGCTACAAAGACTTTATTAACATCAGGCCAAAGAAACATCTTTTGCAGTAAGGTTTTTTTTCCCCACAGGTGGGAAAGCATAGCATGAGCTTAGAAAGGATAATTAAGAGCTTTACCTAGAGAAAACCACCATATTAATTCTCAGATGCCTCTATGGACAGCGTTGGAAATGAACAGCAAATGGGCTCGATAGGCTGTTAAATAGGATTGACTGTCAAACAAGAATTTGCCATGCTTCACCATTTGTTTTTGCTTCTCATGAAATGAAAAATAGACGCTTAGAGCATGCTGGGAAGAAAAAGACTGAGTGAGAAATATGCGGTCTACAAAGTAGACAACGGTGAGATTTGAAGAAAAGGTACAGAAATAGCTTCAAAACTTCACTTTACCTTTTCTAGAGCAGAACTTTACAAATTTTAAGAAAATCTTTTGGCCACTGTCAAACAGCCTGGGTCCTCAGGTAGAGAAGGATGAATAAGTCCAACAGTAAACCTTGAGATATTTCCTCTTTGGTAAAGTATATTGTGAAAGTAGCTCAAACAAAATGGTTCTGCTATTAAATTAAAATCAGTTTTGCACTATTAAAAATGCTCATCTCTTCCATCCTGGGCACCCAGATCACTGCTGGCTTTTTAGGATCTGATTATGTCACTGGAAGAACCCTGTGAGCAGGTTGTTTTATCATTCAACTTCCTCTGAAACAATAAAACATTAAAGGTGAAATTCACTTCAGTTATTATTGATCTTTAACATTTAGATATTGAACTCTCAACTAGTCTGATTTTAGGTACCTGTTGTTTGTAGCCAACCACAAAAGAAGTATCTGATATTATCTTTTTTTAATATATTTTTAACATGACTTTTAAACATTAGTAACAGCTGCTACTAATAAGTATCCCTCCTTAGAACTGATGGTTCTCTGCAGTAAAATGAGGCTAGAGTGATTTCTAAGAACAATTATAGGTGGGATCCCACTGAATGATTGGTTTATAACTATCTTTTGCAGTATGTTAATTTTAGATACTTATGAGAAAAAACAATTTTCAACCATCACTTTTTGAAGAAAGACTCCACAGCAGCTACAATGGATTAGAAGAAACTGAGCAGAATCTTATACAAAAAAAACCCCCAAAACTTCTTTAAAAATATGCAAGAATCTCTTCCATAGCATTCTGTTGAATTCCATAGCAGGGCTATTAAACTACATTTACCAAACATCTAGCATCAGAACAAAGAGACAAACAAAACATTTCAAAAAGCTGCTATTTTGTCAAGTTTTATAACGTTGCTTCATAATGGACAAAGCAGCAATTCTTTCTTTATTGTCACAGAAAAGGATAAACTTTTATTACTTCTGCTGATCTTAAAAATGTCCATTTTAGCCCATGTTCTGGCACTTAAAGATCAGCTATTTACAACAGCTGGTTACAGAGCTAGCACATGTGGATCTATGGGCATAATATCAGCACATTTTATTTGGAAAAACATCTTTTGTGTAGTCCCCCTTTTGACCAACCAAAATTAAGTATGATGTTCCTGTACCAGAAGGGAAGACAAACAGATGATGGAATGGTTTTTTCAGCATATTTCTCTAAGCATATAAAAATTCCTGGTTTGCAGAGCACAAAAGAAATCAAGCAGAGACTGTTCATTGCTTGCCACTCTAATTCTCTTTCAGCCGACACTTTACAGCCTCCCACTTCACAATTGTCTCCCAGATTCAGAGCCAAGAACAGAGTAGACTTTCTTCAAGCTTCACATTTGCCTTTGGGCTTCAACACGAATTCAGCTGCCTCTTTTAGCAAGTCACTTGAAATAAAGCAATTTAAATAAGTTTCATCTTGCAGTGTTATTATTATTATTACTATCATTGTCATAATACATAATGAGGGTTTGTATTATGAGACTGCCTGTAAGATATCACAGAATATCTTGTATAAATATAACTTGTGCAAAAGAGCTCACATTCAGAGTGTAAAATGAGGGACAACAGGTGGAAGGAGCCATAAGCTGGAAGGGAGCACAAGGGAACAATGAAGCAATTACGAACAGTTGATGAAGCAGCAGTCAGAGAACACCAGCTGCTTAACTATTGTGGGAGCTCTAATTACAATTCTTCTTGGGAGAGTGAATTACTCTTGGAGCGCTCTGCCCAGAACCCTCCCTCAGGAAGGAGTACGTGATTCTGTGAAGAAGGGAAATGCAGCAGGGAGTAGCGCGAGTTCTCTGTGCTCCTTTCGGGGCCAGGCAAAGCAAACTAAGTCCACGTGTGCAGTGCACTCCTCTTTACATACTCAGAGCAGTACAGCCTGCATACAGTACTGTCCTTGAGCTGTTAACATACGGATCTCTAACAGAAAAATTGTGTTATTTCAGTATAGATATCCAGCAATTAAGATAAATCATGTCAAAAATCTTAATGTTAATGGTTCCATACTACACATTGACATGATCCATCTTAATGGCTTTTCCTCCACAGCTGCTACAATGTACTATGTCAAACCATAATATTGAGCCTTTCATTTGAAGTGCTACATCTTATCAAACCTTCTTTCTCAGTTATTCAAATGTATAATGTCAGCACATAGTATGGAGTTCGTAAGTGGATCTTTGACAAGATGAATCACGACAATACATGATAATGATTGTTATGACACCAAGCAGTGCTTAGTAAGAATGAAAAAGTTCCTGTGTGTAAGCACATTAAATTAAATTCAAAAGGTTTGGATTTTGCTTTGTATTTAATATAGAGGGAATTAATTCAAACCAAATATGGACTAACCTGGAAGGATCCTTCCTGCATACTAAACATCTTTCTCCTCTTCATGAATGTGTAGCCCTTCTGATTAGAAGTGAATCTTTTCCAGCAAGGTTAAAAGGAATGTGAACAGCTTATTCCTATGTGCACTGTATGGAAAGATAATGAGACCTTTCAATGGGTCATTGTTAAACTATATTTTTTCCCTGTCAAATCTTGCTGGGGTTATTTGAAGTTAAAACTGCAGTGTGCCAGGTTTGACACTACTTCCATCAAGGGAGCCTTCCAAACTGCACAAAGAGAAACTGCATGGAAAATTTGGTTTAAATTACTTTTGTCCTTTGTGCAACTGAGACTTCTTTAGACTGCTGTCTTAATCCCATAGCCACTATGAGTACTGAAACCAAGAAACTCTCTTTTGTCTTGTGATTTCCCAGTATGTATTTGCACTGATGCATGTAGCTGAAGGTATAAAAAAGTGTTCCAAGAGCAGAGGTCAAGTTCGTTCTGTGGTACTGGAATGACGACATTTGCTCTTCTAGAATTTCAGGATTTGCAACAACAAATAGTGGATTGTTCATATGAAGCACAACAGTTTTGCCTGGAAAAAATTAACAAGCACTAGGACACAGAGTCTCCTCAGGAACAGAAGCAGCAATTTGTTCCGTGCTTCCATGCAGGGTTCAGAAGGACCATGAGTTACATCATCCTGGAACAAAGTGAGAAGAATCCACTTCCTGGACCTTCTTTTCCCTTAACAGCCTAAACAAAAATGTGAGAGTGTAACAAAGAAAGGAAAAGAATGTCACTACATGAGCACATTTGGGCAACTGAATCAAGTCCCCAAATTTGTATTTTTGCAAAATGAATGTGCTACCTAGCCTCACATTTTGGTTCAAATGAACAGACTTATTTTACACGTCCAGTGACTAAGAAATCTGATAGTATTTGTACTTTCTACTTTTTAATCATTAAGCTATACAGCATGCTAATTGGACTGGAAATTTAGAGGCACTGGCCTCTGAAATGAAATTAATCCATACAGCTCTAAGGATTTTAGTCTTTTTACTTGATTCACTTACCTTTATACCTGAGACTGTATCCTAAAGCATATGAGATGGCACTATAGACACCTATTCATATGGCATGGGCAACTGAACCAAGGCCTAGGGGTCCAAATTTTTACCATAGGTAGCTTTAAATGCCTTTTTTTACTTGCCATTGATATTGGATTTAATTACTTCAACAATCATCACCTCTAATCTCTATATCAGGTCTCAGAAACTAGAAACAGGTGTCTTCCTATAAACCTAGTGAACTCCTATGAAAACTTTGGCCAAACATAATGAATTAAGGAGAAGGTATTATACAGGAAAATTATACAATATATCACACATGGTAATACACATGGTGATAAATTTAAGTTCATAAACCATTACATAGAGCTGAAAACCCCAAATACTCAGCATTTCCTTTGAGAAGAAAAGTTTATGAAGCTTATGAACACAAATACTTAGACATGACCAAGAATTAAAAATTAACAAAAAAATACATATATATGTACATGAGTGATTATGCCTCTAAACCTGAAGTACTATCAGTCAGTAAGATAATTTGCACAGTTAATCCATATCTCTAAGCTGGGAATCATTTGGTTAGAAGATCATCATTTTGGTTGACTAAATATGGTGTTACACTGATTTATTTTTAAAGGAAAATAACTGGAATATTTAAATCCTCCCCCAAAATGCCCAGATGTAAGTGAATCTTCTTCAGATGGTTTTGTTTTGAGGATGCAATGCTTTGGTTTTTAAAAACAGTCAGCTGTATATTTACAAAACCCTTCTACACAGACACATGAAATGTTCATCACCTTTTATGTGTTTTGTATCATTGCAATAAGAAAGGCAGGACCACCCAAAGGATGCTCAAAAACTCAAGCTGTTTGTTTCTGACAAGGCAATGTCACACCTGTGTAGCTGAAATTGAAACGGTGTTTCTGGAAGGAGAGTTTCCGTACAAAGTGCAGATGAAAGCAGAAGGAACAGATCCAAGAATCCCACACCTGCTGCAGGCCATGGTGCCACCCTCTGTGAGGTGAGTGCCACAGGGCCAACAGTGTCACGCTTCAACTACCAGACAATAGGAGTTAATAATTAAAAAGGGTGTGGGGGAGGGAGGGGAATGGAAACATCCCATTTGAGAACAGTTTCATGCATTGCCAATAAATGAATATTTGTGAAAGAGATCAATACCAGTCACCAATATTATTTTTAGCCTATACCGTACATTATGCATTTCAAATGTACCTAATAGATTGTATCAGGCTTTCCACCCAGGCTGTATTTAAGGTGTGAATTAAAAGGACCTTAATTCTATTCACAAAATTCTGTTTGTTGCTAGCAAACTCTTGCTGGACATTGCACAATAACATACATCTAGAGCCATAGAATCGTAGAATGGTTTGGGTTGGAAAGTACCTTAAAATCATCTAGTTTCACCCCCACCACTGCCATGGGCAGGTACATCTTCCACAAGACCAGGTTGCTCAAAACCCATGCAGCCTGGCTTTGAACACCTTCAGGGAGGGGCATCTGAAGCTTTTCTGGGCAACCTGTTCCAGCGTCTCACCACTCTCACAGAAAAGAATTTCTTACATCTAATGTAAACCTACCATCTTTCAATTCAAAGACATTACCCCTTGTCCTATCACTACACACCCTTCTAAAAAGGCCCTCATGGACTTTCTTGTAGCCCCTCTTCATGAAGGCTGCTCTAAGGTCTCCTCAGCACCTTCTCTTCTCCAGGCTGAACAACCCCAGCTCTCTCAGCCTGTCCTTATACAAGAGGTGCACCAGCCCTCTGATCGTCTTCATGGCCCTCCTCTGGTCCAGAAGATTCATGTCCTGCACTGCCTTTGTCTTGCCCCAGCAACCACTGCCCTTGGCACAGAAATGAGGAATTCCCTTTTCCTGGCTACAGTTTTGCTCGGTGTGTGAAACACTCACTACACACTGCTGAGATAGATGCCTAGTGCAGCGATTTCTTATATGTACGTGTCTAAATACACTTTCTTATGAATGTCCCAAAATCCTGGGCCTTTGGGAAAGATGTCTGACATTTCTTATTGGCCTTTGGCTTTCAGATGTTACATCAAGAAGAAATTTACTTGCGGCAAGTGGAAGAAAATCCCCAGTGTCTAAGACACTTCAAAACCCCCCTTACATTTTGAATCAAAATTCATCACAGTATTGTATTCCAGGGTTTTAATAAAAAAAAATCTACAAGAATGAATTTTTCAGTCACTTTTGAAAGATCTAAATGCCAATATAAAAAGTATGAGTACATAGACACTGAAAGTTTATTTTAAGAAGGTATAAATATGCCAATGTGACAAATAATTTGTACCCAACAGGACCTCTTTAGGGAATCAATTCAGTGAAAGGTGGAGTAAGTTTAGGGCAACATGAAACTGAAAAAAGAATAGGCAAATAAAACACCATAGCTGAGCATTCCTTAATATTCACAGATAATAGACATTTTTGTAGAAAGAGTTCCATCAGCCAAATGTTCTGCTCATATTATGTCTTCTGCTGCAATTCCTGTACTCCATCATACAAAATACGTATTTTGCTACCCATTGCCCTGAGATAAAAATGCCCAAAAAGTCAAGGAAGACACTTGGTGAAGAGGTGGTGTGTGCTTCAATACATAGGAAGGATGGACACTAGAGTGAAATAAGTGAATGATTTTACACCTTAATATTAGTGTTTACGGAGTTCTAAAAAGTAGGTTGCAATAAAGTGATGAGGCAGCTAACAGAGAAGTGCATTTTGCAAGATACTGAAAACGAGAAAAGACAGTATGAAATCGATGTAATAAACAGTATATTCTTTTGTTCTGAGGAAGACATTCTTTAAAAATCCCCAACTTTCCTATAGTCTATGAAAAAATAAGTAAATGTAGGCTATATTTTGCATGCAACTTTAACAACACCATTTCTTGTTGAAATATCATATTTGAATATTGTTTTAAAAAGCAGATTAAAAAGCAATTACAGAAATTCCTGAGGATTTGCTTCCTTTCATTCTCCATTTTTTATAATTTACACTCCTCTTCTTACATATGTGGAAAACCAGGCATACAGTACTGACTCCTAAGCATAGCAGTGAAAAATTTTGTTAGCCTGCAGAAGCATTTCTTGAGGGTACAATACAACAAGTAACTACACGCAAATACCTCAGTGAGAAATTGTGACAGAGCACCCACTTCTGTTTTGGATATTTCAAAATAGAAAACGTTAGAACACATATGAATTATTTTCCTGATTCTTCACAGATATGTAGTCAACATTGATCATTAAGGTTACATAGATTATTTTATATTTTGAGCTTCTACTAATGGTATTTTCAGCCAAGGCAAAGTTTGACAACTGGAGACCACAGTCAAGTTACCTAATTCCCAACTGCGGCACCTTGCTCAGGAAAGCAAAATATCAAAATTCCATTGTATTAATCTTTAAATATTCAGTCACCACTTCAATTCCACACAGCTATTTATCCAGAACCTAGGTACAAAAGCTGGCATCTAAATATTAGCACAGCATTTTTCCCTCAGAAAAAAAAGTCAGAGGAAGTTTTTCAAAGAACATGATGAGATCTGGAATTATGGAATATGTGCGCTTGGTATTTGACATTCTGTGTTTAAATGATTGTCTAAATAACATTGAGTCAAAATTACTGTGAGTTGATCATGTAAAATAAAAGTGAAGTGAAGTCTTGTGTGACAGTTTCTTTGAAAAGTATTACCAGTTGGGCAAACCTATCATCAGTTCACTTCAAGGATTTATTTTACATCAGTTTACTTCAAGGATTTATTTTAAAATTCAAAAAGTTGTGTGTCAAAGTCTAGATGAGTCTTAATTATAATTTCTCAGAGCATATCACCTTTCATGGGAGATCAGATGAAGTGGATATTAATTTTGAGTTTCCTTTGGATTCTCTTTTTGACATATGTATTTGATTTGCAGATCCATTAACTAAAAGTCTCTGGACTAATCCTTGCCTTATTTGATATATTAAATGCACAACCAAGTGCAAGAAAATATGTCTGAAGGCATTGCTCTTTGGAAAAAGAAAATAATAATAATGTTGCAAAAAAGTAGATTGTTGAAAAATACGAAAACATGTTTCTCAAAAAAAAAAAGCTACTATATTTTCACATTTTCTGGGAAAATTTTTATGTAGCAAATCTCAATTTAAGGGCAATCTGAGTAGTAATATGGACTTTTCTACATGCATTTATGTACTTCCTAACAGACTGCCCCAGTTTGAGACAAAATTCAGA
>VZRQ01011079.1:0-49093 GCA_013397975.1 Machaerirhynchus nigripectus
TCTGTGATTCTATGATTCTAATACCAATTTTAAATTCATTTTAGAGGATGAAGTGTTATGAAGTTAAAAAAATGTTTTCACTGAAGCTTCACTAACCACAGTGTCCTTGAAGATGACTTTGTCCTGGAAGGTTTCAACAACCAAGCTATTGTCTCAGAAATGTGCCCATGCAGGTCTTCATCTCTTTCCTTGCCACCATAGGAATGGCCATCCCTGATCCAAGACATTCATCAAGCAGTTTCCAGGGCCTTTGCCTTCCGATTTACTGGTAACACAGAATTTCACTCCCCATCACCCTGCTCTCCTTGCAGAATGCTACTCAGGGTCTCAATCACTGGGTCACAGACAAAAATCCAAGCTTAACAAACAACTAATTTGGCTACTTGCCGCTTGCACCTCCTGGGAGGTGAGAAGTGCGGGGTTTGAGCAGCCTCACTTCTGCCAGAATGTTTCTTGAGGGTGCTGTAGCACATGGCCCTTGAGTAATGGGAAGCAAGTTGCTGTACCAGCACAATGCCAGCGTTGCAAATGCATGTCTGCCACGTGATGGGAATGTGCATGGCACAGCGTGTATATCCTGTCACAAGGCCGGGAGAGTCTATTACATAAAAGGCACAGGAATAAAACCTGTGGTCAGCCATCCAGTAGCTGATCCTAGGAAGTCCTAGCAGATCATGGGGGTAACATGGAAAGAGAATCCAACCGAAGCTTTGCCACCTTTGATGAATCCTTAAAAGCCTGTGCAGCCTACACAAAATGTTGGCTATTGCTGTTGCAGATATTCAAAGTACAGGCCTAGAGAATAAGGAAAATAAGTAATGAAATTCAATATTACTTTGTTGATAAGCCAGGCATGGAGCAGGAAAGAGTGAAATTGTTAGAAATAAAGCATGCTGATGGATTCCTCTTTAGTCAGGCAATTAAGTCATGTATTTTCAGCTGGACACAATTTTTTATACATATTAAATATGTATGAATAAAACTCAAAATATGAAGAAATTAATGGCTTTAATTAAGCATTTAATCAAATGTAATATAGAACTGCTTTACCCTGGCTATTCCATGGGCCATAATGCCATGTGCCTACAACCAGAGACAAGGAAGCCCTGGTTGCGAGTACAGATTAAGGAAGGAGAGGCTGGAGAGCAGTGCTGTGGAAAGGGACCTGGGGGTCCTGGGCGATGGCAAGTTGAACATGAGCCAGCAGCCAGGAGGGCCAACCCTGTCCTGGGGTGCATCAGGTACAGCCTTGCCAGATGGGCAAGGGAGGGGATTGTTCCGCTCTGTTCTGCTCTGGGGTGGCCTCACCTCGAGTGCTGTGAGAAGTCACGGGTGCCACAATATAAAAAATACATCAAGCTATTAGAGAGTGTCCAAAGGAGGGCCATGAGGTTGGTGAAGGGTCTGAAGTGACTAGGACACTTGGTTTGTTCAGCCTAAAGGAGACTGAGGGGAGACCTCACTGTGGTCTTCAACATCCTCACAAGGGAAAGCAGAGGGGCAGACATTGATCTCATCCCGAGACCAGTAACAGGATTCTAGGAAATGGCCTGAAGCTGAGCCAGGGGAGGTTTAGGTTGGATCTCAGGAAAAGGATCTTCACACAGAGGGTGGCTGGGCACTGGAACAGGCTCCCCAGGGAAGTGGTCACAGCACCAAGCCTGTCTGAGTTCAAGGAGTGTTTGGACAGTGCTCTCGGGCACATGGTGTGACTCTTGGGGCTGTCCTCTGCAGAGCCAGGAGTTGGACTTTGATGATCCTGATGGGTCCCTTCCAACTCTGCTTATTCTATGAGTCTCTGACATACTCACTTAATATGAACAAAAGGAAAACAATTTCTGGAGGAGATATATAAAATTACTTTGAAAAAATCATCATTGCATGTGAATTATTTTCTGCTTTTTTAAATAAAGCCATTTGCTTGTAAAGATGGCTTCAATTCAAATTTACACCATGGAAAACTTGTGTTCTCTCCCCTCTTTCGATTTATAGAGAAAAGGAGAAGGGAATACATATATCTGTACTAAATACACTACACCTAGTGTCCAGACTTAGGGAACTAAAAAAGAATAGAAAATATATGTTGATTTTTCAATATGCTTACAGTGTTACCTTGAGACACAGATCAATGATCTCTTCCTGTACGTCCATGTATTTTTTAACTGCAGCAAATTACTCTCATCTGTGAAAAACTGTTTAGAGAAACATTTGTTTAAGGAACTTGTGATTTAATTTTGTAGAACAGCCAAATGTCTTGTTGAAATGAACATCAAACAAAATCTTAACTCCTGGATGATTACAAGGGTGTGTCCTGCATATAGGATAAGCATCAGATCATTAAGGATCGTTAGAAAGAGTTTCTTAATTTTTAAGAGAAGAATGAATCTGCTTCTGTAAATATAATAGTAGTCTGGCAACATTTTTGATTTTGTGCAAATTTTGGTAATTTCACAAAAATACACTGTCTTGGTCCATATCTTTTATTCTTTGCTCTTTCTTAGTTATGCATTGGCTTGTAGTGTAGGACACTGGATTTACATTGCAAAACAATTTTGAGACTTAAATGCCTATTTAGAATATATGATGAGACAAAGAAAGTAACATCTACAAAAATGTACTAGAGATCAGAGGAGCTCTCATTTCTCATTCTTCTTATGCAAGTGCAGATTAGTGAAGTTCAGAAAGAAATATGGCTTGTAACTGCAATTACTGCCACCAAGCTAGTTATTCCCAAATGTTAAGTTCAAAGGGAGGAAAAAACAATTATAGAACATTAACATAGGTTGTAATAAGAGAAATTCTATGACTTTTATGACTGAAGAAAGCTTTTTGATAAATGTAAAGAGTTGATTTTCATATAATTACAGAGCGCTCCTGATGAAATTGTAGACCAACTGCTTAATGTTTTACTGGCAGTGCATTCTGGGATCTATGTTCTACATTAAGAAGGAAGCAGGAAATAGTGCCAAGAGTGATTGCACAGGAAGGAGTTTTCTCTAGCCCGTGCTTCCTATTTTCTTTGCATTTTCAAGTCAGTTAAGAGATTGGGTTTTGAACTTTCTTTTTTAATCACTACCACTCCCTTCATAAGTGTTTATCTCCATCCTTTGGTTGACCATTCTACTATTTTTTGTCATTTTTACCTATGATTAGTGTTGTCCTGCATGAATACCTAAAAAAGCTAGAAAGTATACTTTAGAGAAAGATACTGATTAAACCTCTGACTAGCCAAACTCTACAAGATGATAGGTGGTATTAAGCAAAATAACAACCTAAAAATACAAGAATGAATGGAGAATACAATAAAGATATGCCTCCCCATTTCATTAATTTCACATTTTTCATGGGGAAATGACAAATACATATAAATAAAGAAGTAAAGCTTGATGACAAGTGTTCTCTTGCTATTACTTATTTAACTTCAGAGCATTTTGTTCTATCAAAGTATTTTTTCACAATGTGGCTTTCCATTACATGGTATGTCCAGTTTTTCTTAAAATTATGGCTTACAAGTGAAAGGGCAGGATACCAAATAGGCTCCATAGACATTAACAAAGTCAAACATATAATAGATTTTCCATGCATTACATTACTTATCTTTCATAAGTCCCCAGTGTTTGCCTCTATTATTAATAATAAAGGTCAGAACACTTAATATTTGGCAGCATGCTTGACACATAATTGATGGTGCAATATGCTATAACGGTACTTTATGTATCTGCTGTGACTACACTTGTCAGCTCATTTCATTTTCAAGGATTTTGTTGGCAGTTCTTAATAGGAAAATGCTGTCTATAAACCCCTCCATTTTAAGATGCTTATATTCTGTATTTATTGATTGACTGAAATGGATTAAAAATCAAGTATTTAAATCTGAATGTTGAAATGATTTGTAAGCAAACTGAAATATTGCAAGAGAAAAGTATTTATAAACACTTCACTTGCATAATAATTTATTGCAATTTTCATGTATTTCAGTGCTAGGTTTTTTGGAAGTTGATGCCAGCAAAAAACAGAAAATCTAATTAAAATTTGTAACTATAGTTAAGAATTAAATTCAGCTTTTATGCCCACTTCTATGGTTTTACTAGAAAAGCCCTGATTTCGATCTTCCATTCAGCCATTTGTCACCAGCAAACTTGGATGGCTGTAGTTGCAAACTTAAGTTACCATTCAATACAGTAACAAAACAGTGCCTTGCAGAAGCCAAGGAGCAACAGTGGACATCAATTTTATTTCACATCACTTCAAATAAGTAGAAAGACCACTGCAGTTAATATGAACCAAACCAAAACATCATGAGAACAGCAGAGAGATTAGAATCAGTCTCTGCTCCAAAGAGCCTACAAAGCACATCAGACAAACATAAAAAGTAAGAATCAAAGTACAAAATAAAGAAATAAGGCAGTCTGAACTATATTATGCTTTAAGTGACTTCTATTCACTATGGCATTTTAAATACTAAGAATAACATCAGGAAAAGAAAACAAATAAATGGGAGGAGCGAGGGGAGAGAATGTACAAAGTAGATAGGCAAGGAAAAATAAATTATTTGGGAAGAAATTCAAAAGAGAATTTGCTAAGAAGGAAGAAAAAGACACTGACTATAAGAATAAGCTTAAGACTACAGAAGTTTCACTTCCATATTATATATCACTTTTTTTTTTAATCTTGTTTGGACCATTTTTTGAGAGGAAGATGCATAAACTGCTAGAAAAATCATCCTAGGCTTATACTACTTAATGTGGCTTCTCCTGTTTATAAGTATTTAAGCTAAGGTAGGTAATGCAAAATTTCCATGTTAAGGGAAATTTAATTTTTTGCATGTCAGCATTTTTAGGGTAGTATTTTATTTAGATATTGTTAGATAATGCTGGAAAATATATCTAAGTTCATAGATTTGCACAAAAGTACTTGCATTGAGTCCTTTAGTGAAATATTTAGCTGCTGCTAAGGTTCTGAAACATGCTTCTTGGCTGGTACTTTTCCTCCAAGTACCTGCATCCCTCAGTGGTTCTCAACCTTCACTAAAAAAAGGCCAGTACTTTCATACATTACCTACGAAAATACCTTTTTTTTTAATCTGAATTCCCTGGGAAGCAGAGAGAAAAAAAAATTCCAGTTGCTTTCTAGAGCAACTCTGTAGTCTGCTGCCTGATTGCTTTAGAAACTCATTTTGGACAGCCAGTTCTCACAGGTTTCTACAAACTTGGGCAAATAATACCATTCCTGACTATAACAGAGAGCAGTTTTGAGAAGGAGGATTTGTGGCACCTTAGCTAGACTCTTTTTTTGGAAGCAATTTCACAACTAGATTATAGTAACAGGAAAGGTTTTGTTCTCACACACTTCAGCCTGATCTTTAAAATCTGCATTGTTCCAAAGCAGCCATCCTTAACGTGTGTTCCTAAATCCCTGCAGACTGTTTTTAGGAGTATAGAAAATTGTAATTGAAAAATAAAATGCAGAAATCAAACCCATTATCAATAGACTTAATTCACTATTCAGGAGCTTTCACTAGATAAGCCCACAAAAAGGTCAAAGGCTGCAAATATGTGGGATAACCATTTGCTGTCTAAGTGAAGCTGCATCTGGATTTTTTAATTGATTCAAAGGCTTGTACTGAAGCTTCCAGCTAGCATTACAGATAGATTTGGAATCAATAAGGATTTGGATTATTGCTGCTGAAAGGCTTACATCTGATTAAATCTTGGAGACATCAGGCAGTGCAGTCTGTACCAGATGAGATTTGTGTATTATTTTCTTGGTCATCCGCAGCTCCAGTGACCAGAGGTGACAAACATGTGGATCGCCATGCATGACCAGATGCATGACTAGAAGAAAGGTGAAACCCTTTATACGTAAAAAACATTTGTAAAGTGAAAATGAAGGACAACACTGTGATGATTGCTGGGATATCAAAGTGATTGACAGGCACAGAACCCTGCCAGAAAGGAGACAGCTAACAGAATGAGAATGCCAGTGCCCTCTGCAATGCAGCCACCGCAGCCAGCAAGGTTCTGCTGCTCACTGCGTGCGCTCCATTAGAAGACATCTGGGTTGATGTCACATGGCAGTTCTGTAGAATTTGACACATTATAAAAACAATATGTTCATTTTTGAATACTTTTAAGCAAGTTTTAATTAACATTGACAAAAGCAAACCACACAATTCTGAAAAGAAAACTTGCACTCCTACTAGAAATCATCCTCATTATAAGAGCTTACTCTCTCAGAAAAAAAAATAAAACGCCAGGTTTTTTTTTTAATTTGGTCTGAATATGGCTGTTTTTCCAAAATACCCTAGAACCTCTTGTTTTCCCTTCAGCAGTCACATGTATCCCATCAAAATCAGTACAAAAAAAATAAACCATTAGGCCTTTCAAAGAAGATTGCTTATTCTCAGTCTTTGCTTAGCGTTCACTGGCATTACTTCTATTAACAACTACCATTAGCTTTGTCAAAAAAAAAAAAAAATCAAACAAATATAGAGTCTTTTTTTGAAGAAAATTATTAACATAGTAGCACTGCAACGAGCTGTCATCACTTGAGCAAGTGTAACACAGGCAGTGAGAATTAAAAGCTTTCTCAGTATCAAGTCGACACTTACTGCGTGGAGAGGTAAGGGGGCAGCCCCTTTATTTTAATTTAAATTCTGAGACACTGCTTGAGCACAGTACACCTGTGCTACATGAATACATCCCAGACTCTAATCAGTCAGTGAACAGGAGTTCTGGCTATGTATCAAGTGAGTGGCTTCAAGAAGGCAGTAGGTAGTTTTTATGTCATGTTTCCTATTTACAGGTCAATCGTTCGTAAAAAAAGGTTTCACTAAGAGCAGGAATAATAAATTGCACATTTGTAAGAACATTTCTGAGTTATGCTGAACACATAGGTCTTCACTGTGATGTATTTAGTTTTCAATTCAACACTTTTGCTTATTCTTGAATTTTTGAAAATGTGGTCATTTATAGGAGAGAAAAGATTACATGAACACATCATATCACTGTTGAATAATTTCTCTCACTACTAAGTAACTTTCCTTTTCACCAAGTTTTTAGAATCACTATTTGAAACACTGAGCAAATATAATTAATCCATGGTCTAAATATTTAGCAACAGGTCACAGAAAATTCTTGAATTAATTGCACTTTTAAAATGGTTCATAAAACAAATAATTTCACAGGCCATGAAACTAGATCATTGAATTTCAAAGACAAAGTTGAACTTTATTCCTAAACAAAAGTCCTAATCTAAAAGGACATGATTTCTGTTTTTTTAAACAAATCTTGCACAGTTTACAGATCTGTAGAGAAATATTAATTACAAGACCACCTACTTTGTCACTATTTCAAAAAACATTCTAGCCATAAACACAACACACTAGTTAAAATTCAACAAAAAACTAAAGAAGAATAAGCAAGTTATAACACAGAAATTCTGGTTGTAGAATCTTAGTTTTAAATTATTACAAACAAATTTTGTATATATGAAAGAGGAAACACTTAAAGGTCCTCAGAAACCTGTGCATTTTATTAAATTTTAGGTTTTCTAAGTATATGTCATTTAAATTACATTACTATTGGTTTATACTATTTAGCATCATGTTTTTTCAGTTCATTTGACACAAGTGTATTTAGTAAGCCAAAGTAGCACACCAGACTAACATTTCAGACAGGTTTTGGAAACTAAGGTATTAAATTGTGAGATTTCATTAGTAAAAATAATACCAGAAGAAGATTTTATTTTTGTTATCAAGCTACTACTTAAATATTTTATGTAAAGGATCTTTGTTAATCCAGGCAAAAGAAAGAGATCATCTGAATTTTTTTATCCTGAGTAGATAGACAATTCAGAGGACCTGCTACCCACAACCCGCTTGTGCCTGCCCTGATAATTTGTGTTGGAAATTTGTTCCACTCTGAATTCTGTGTGGAATATCCTTTAGACCACAATTTGACACGTTACAGATAAGTTATACAGAGACAAATCCATTTGTTTAGACATCGAGCCTGTAATACTTTTTTTGGTTTTGTTTTTGCTTTCCCTGATTGGCTAACTTCGCTGCAAACTACAGTAAAAAGATCAGTAGTTCTGTGGAGCTGTCACATTTGTTCTGAGCTATGTCTGGGGAGAAAAAAAATAATAAAAAGAAAGAGGGTCTTTGATCACAAAACAAGATACAATGCTTGTGTATCACTAAAGGAGAAAGCTTATTGTACCATGTAAAACCTGACAGGTATTAAGAGATTTGCCAACAATGCATGAGAGATAGGGAAAGGCAAATGAAACCTTGAGAATGGCCAATACAAGAACTAAATTGAGACTTGGTCACAATTCCCTTTCATGCAACTAAATCAGGAGAAATGTATGTTGCCCATTATTTTTGGCTTAAATTATTCTGAATAGCGTATTGTACAGCAATGTTACTTAAAAAGGATCAGGGAACATCAGCAGTATTAAAATAGATCCTAATTTACACTGACAGGACACAGAGTAACCCAATGCTGAACACAGTATGCTATCAGAAGAGTTTTTGAATGCGGCTTGACTGCAGAATGAAGTTATTGCAAGAAGTATGCCCTGAGGTATCAACTTCCATTGAATGGCAAGAACGCATATGACCCCTGACAGAGGATACAACATTGCATCTTGAACTCCACAATAACTGCCATTAGTTGAAATTTTTCCTATACCACCTTGCTGAGCTGCCTCCATTCTTATCGAGGCCCAGAAACTAATGAAACATGAAACAGATTTATATGGATTATATATATTAAAAGGAGGCATACAGAGAGCGGGAGAAAGGGAGAAAGAGGCTCTAGTTACCCCAAGTCTGTGGAGAGATGTAAGGAAGATGTTTAAAATTAAGCTAAGCATAGGCATAAACCTTAGTGTTATATTGAAATATTTACTCATGTTAAGCTTTTTATCTGCTCATAAAATTAAACAATTTTTTAATTTAAAAAATGGGTTTGTATCATTGCATTTTGTGGTCACTTGTTCACAGAGTCTTGAACAGAACTTTAGGTAAAGAAACTCAGTCAGGTTTGTGACATGAAAACAGGAATGGGAGAAGATATAAGGGAGTAAGAGTGTGTTAGTACTATGACTATACAACACCCAGTCTCCAACTAGGAGCATCCTGAGATTTTATTCTTCAGCAGTAAGGGTACGCATCTTTAGATGACAGATTCTAATACAAAAAGTAGGAAAAAACCCAACAAAAGGCTCTTGACTTTCTGAAAAAAATAGAACCTATTACTTTCATCTTCTTCAAAAACAAAGGTTCTAGAAGTTTTCTTAGAATTTAGCAGGAGAAAGTGTCAAAACAGGAGAACTTATGCAGAGAGAAATTTCAAATTCTCCAGGAATTCTGGCAACCTTTCAGGAAGCGCTTTTTCAACCATATGAAACCACTTCCTAAAGACAGTCTGGAGAGATTACTTACAATGGTTTTCATATAAAACCATGATGGAGTTATGTGCACACAAGAATAATGCAGAAGGATTCCTGACTTTTTTGCCCAGTAGCTTATTGCACGTACCACAAAGCACACATATGTCTTTACAGGATTGCAGTCCTGGACACGGGAATTTTGGACACACACTTAGTAATACCAAGAGCCCATTGTAGTCACTGAGGTCACCATGTACTGGACCAGACCATGAAACAACTTCTGTTTGTTCTTGCATGTTTCTAACATTTCTTTTACTGAGAACTGCAATTTCCTCAATACTTTACAGCAGCTCTTTTCAAACAAAGTAGATTCAGACACAAGGAACACATGTCTCATTAGAGTAACTGGCAGTGAGAATGACATTTCTGGTATGCTGAATTAAATTTTGCTTCAAAAGAAAGTGTTTTGTTTATTTTCAAATTTATTTGAACTAGGATCGCAAAAGAAGGAAAAACGAATGAATTTTAAGGACATTTTGTTTCATACTGGAATAGTTCTAAAACAATTTGGAGAGCAATTATTAATTTAGCTTTACAAACATGGATGGCAGATGCTATTACATATTTTTATTAGTTTAACTAAAGGCTATTTCTAACACCTCACGCAATAATCTCCCATACTCTCATACATTTAAGAAAACTCAAATAGCTGCCACTCAATTACAAGTGGCAAAACTTGACCAGTATCTATTAAATTCCGTTTTTTCCTGAGAAGGAAAGGAATAAAGAACACAGAATTTGATGCTTCAAAAGACTAACATTATAGAAGTGTTGCCTTAATATGTCCCCATGCAATTATTTGCATTTGTCATCTGGATCCATTAGAACTTAAACTATGGCATAATTGTATTTCTTTTTTGAGATGTCATTAAAATTGACTGGGCCTTTAAACAAATGTGCCCAGATGCTCTGGGTACAGCTAATCACAGGCACAAAGGCCCAGTCAAGGTCAGGCTGCAACTTAGTCTCTAATTGCCTGGTTATACATTCCTTGTTCACGCAAATCTTCTACTGACTTCAATGGGATTTTTGTTTAGTGAGGATTACAGGATTCAGCCTCCTAGCCTAACTACTGCATCTATACATTGCTGTGTGTAATATGTTTCAGTCCCTACGGTTACAGTATCTGTAGTTTTACTAGCCCTAAATATCATGTAGAGCTTTTTAAGACTTTTACCATCCCAAAGCCTTAAAATGCAGTTTTCTTTTTTTATCCCTTTCTTTCTTTGGCTCTTCCATGGAGACTTTAAAAAATAGTTACCTGGAAGCCCATGTTTGTCTTACTGCTGCTATACTTTTCATTTCAAATATCCTAATTTTCTTTCTAAACCTATTGACCTAACTACTATATCAGCCATTCTGTTAAAAGATAATGTCTGTTTCTTACTCCAAAGTCTTTCTCCTGAATTCTTGGTTATATTTCAGGTCCTTATTAAAGAAATCTGGTGATTTTTACATGATTTTACCAATGCCCATAATAGCTTTTGTTGACTTCTCTAAACATTTTTGCTTGCCACAGCATGTTTGTATGATTAATTCTCAATTCCATTTTTTTTACATGTTTACATCAGGTTGCCTGCAGTCTTCCTAGTTTACCCCACAACATATGTTAATGAAACATTTTTTCATCATTATGCAAACACTACAATCTAGGCAAAGCACATGCCATCATTTTTGTCAGACCAGCTGTACAACTCAAAGACAAGGGTGTTTCTATGTTGTCAGTTCAGGCCTGTTGGTCTCTTCCTCATCCAAACTGAACACATGAGGAGACCCAGACACAGCTGACAAGACAGTTCACTCAAGTGCCTGATTCTAACAGCACAAAACAAAATGCCATGAGCTTGTCCCCAGCACATCCCAGCTGCTATAGCAACAAAAAAACCCCTTTGTCACTTCCCAGGGCCTGCAACAAGCACCTGCAGTATTCCCACTATGCAAACACCTTTCCAAGGGGCTAAAACACATACTTTGACAATTTAAAATCCAAAATATACTCCAAACCCCCAACAAAACCAAATTCCTTTGAATTAAAGCAACAAAACCAGTAATTATGCCTCAGAGACATTAAACAGGAGCTGAGGGTACTGACAAAATGCTCTGTCAAGTATGTCCTCATCCTGCTCTGGGCAGCATTGACATTGGGTGGGCCCATAACCAAGGGGTCTGAGAGCTCGAGTTTGCTCTCTACTACAGTCCACAAAGCCCACCTGGATGGAGTCTTTCCTTCCTTAAGAAATGCTATGAACATGAGCTACATTTGGTGCAACCCTTGTCAAAATCTTGATTAACTCCTAACACCTCCCTAAGGAAAGCCTGGCACATGGACTCCCTGGAAAGTGAAAACAGAGCAGTGAAACTACAGGACAGCACAAATAATTTACAACACAGTAACTCCTCATGCAAGCCATATCACAAGGAAGCCAAGCAGCTTCAGGGTGCTACAGTTTAGTCTAGCCAACTCTACGGACACATATTAAATCCCTGCTGCATTTCTGTATTCACCAGATAAATTTTTAGGAAATGGGCTTTTCTCCGTACTCCCCATGCAAGGTCTTTGTGAAAATGTAGCAACCTCAAGCTCTCTGACCCCTGTATTCTAAACTGTCTGCTGGATTAAACAGAAAAACATTAATGCTGGAAGACTTTATACATCACAAACTTAGCCTCGGCTATTGCAAACATTTCCAGCAAAACACCAAAAATAACCAAACAAATCTGTCTGGGTAGAAAGCCAAGCACTTACTGGTCTTACCACAGGAAACCATTACTTGACTGTCTCACACACCTGAACTCCCTCACACTTGTCAACCTACCACAGGTCACACTATCTATACTCATGTTCTCAGTGATACCTTTTCCATTTTTGTAGCACAGTACTTTTGATAGAGATGTAGAAAAATAAAATCTTATGTTAGAGAAATACATGCCTCCTTAATGCATTGTCAAGAAAAATGTAACTTTTTTTTCCCTATTGATTAGAAAGATGCACTGGTGAGCACTCAATATTTTGATTATGTTAAAGATTTAAATTTTTAAACCTTATAGACTTTGTTTCTACCCAGGCCTGTTGTCTTTAGCTCATGTGGTTCTTTGGGTAACTTCAAATGTTTCTGTTAGCCTCAATTCTAAATATTAATTTCTCACTTGTGAGCAACACGTCAACTGTGAGCCAGAGACCGAGAAATTGTGAGTTCACTGGCTGATTTTGTCTTATGAGAGGCCAATACCCTAACATGTTTTTAATAGCATTTTGCTTCAATTTGAACAAAATTTCTTGAGCAGCAGATAAAATTTGAAGAATCGGTTACATGAGGATCAGAAGCATAAACTGAAGTGATACACTGGGTAAAGCACATTCATTTAGTTAAAAAGTCTCTAGTGAATTGCAAGCAGCAGCAAATATATAATTGCTGCACAAGGTTTGCAGTTTCTGTGACATCACTATGTGAGTGATAAGAATACTATTTAATGGGGTCCCCTTTCAAGGTTACCTTATGTTCCAATAGAGCTCGAAACAGTCACTGCCAAATGACACACAAACTGGTATTTTTCATGCTTGAAAGGCACATGCTAGTCAGAAGATTTTATCAGCTGTTTACTTTAAATGCAAAAGAGCACTTAACTCCCACTGATAAAGAAGGGATGCAAACTCGGTAAGTTTAGGACACTGCTACAAGGCTACAGTTAACAGCTGCTAGACAGTAGTTATTAGACAATATGCAGAAAGAGTAGTTCACTTTTGGGGCTTGAGCACCAGCCTGACCATCTCCTTTTGCCCCTGGCATATACAGTCGCAGTAACGAGCACAGCTAATTGCCAGATGAGGTAGAGATCAGTACATGCTCGTGGGCTTTGCATAAGGACCTCCTAGTCTCCTGCAGTATCATGGTACTCTGTCCCATCAAATAAGGGAGGCTGGATAACAGAACCAGCAGACTGATGCAGTTCAAAGTCTAGACTGCTGTAAATTAAATGAAAAATGTGTTATCTCACCATCCTCTCTGTAAGCAACACGAAGCACACACATGGAGAGTATGAATTAGAACTGGACAATCCAAATTTTGGAAGGTAACTAGCCCTGCCAAAAAGGACATGTTTTTAAACTGAACTCAAACCCATGTCTTTTCTGTGAATTGAAATTCTTGTGTCTTATTTTGACTTTCTTTTAGTACAGCCTGCACTAAGCCATGGCACTTTGCAGCCCGCACTCAGAACAGAAAATAATTCTCCAAAGTGTCCAGATACATACTTTCCATTCTCAGCCTTTTTCAGATTTTCAACAAATACTCGGCATTTAAGGATGGATCTCTGTCCTCTGCAACCACATGTGGCTGGCTTCCTGAGCTCGATGCCAACATTTCCTCAGAGCACTCCTGACATGAGTTGCCTAAAACTCCTCACCACCATCTCTAAGACCAAATGATACATGCATTGAAATCTCCCAGCTCCGACTGTAGATACAACAAACCTATTTGTGCTTACTGATTCTGCCCACAGACCAGTGCTGTCAAACTCAGCACCCTTCTTGGAGTAAGGCTAAGTAACCCTTCTTAGGGCTAAACACACCTGAAGGTAGTTTTGAAGAGCACATAGACATTCCTTATATGTATAGCAACATTTCATGATGCTCTCCCTGTACAAAATTAGTAGAAAGTCACATAGGAATCACATTAGTAAAAAAATCACATAATCACTGCAGGAAATACATGGGAAAGGGAGCAATACTCAAAATCTTCAGTTCCTACAGCTTTACCCAGTGTCAGTACAAAAGACCACACACACTAAAGCCCCATATCAAATGATTGAGATGGCCATGTCAGGAAGACCTCACTAGTGGGCAAAATTATACCTATTTAGTAGTACCTCTAAATTTAAAGCCACAGAACTTACAGGAAAAACAAACGGGAAAAAAGACCAAGAAAGTGGTCTTTAACTGACTATACCAGTATTCCTGACACCTGCTAATAAAAGGTAGACCTTATACTTGGTATCATATCCTGAATCAGAAGGCAAAGTATATAAAAAAGATGTTGATTTCCCATTATATTTAAGGTGATTGCCTCAGGTTTTATAGTTAATCTGGTTTTCAGAAAGCATGAGCTATTCTAGATAGAAACAGATGTCAGAAAATGCATTGTCAGACAGAAAATATGGCACATTATTCTAAAAAAATAACTTGCTTATGATTTTTTTCAAAGAAAAATTAAATAGAAAATGCAGTACAGTCAAATCCAGCAATGGTAAAAATGGCATAAATTAATGTATAGTTATATATGTGCTCTTTCATGGCTTCAGATTTATCACAGATATATTAGTGAGTTCCATTTTGATGATTTCAGATATGTTAGTGGGTCACATGGTAATATTTTTGATAAGTAAGGGAAGAGTTAAAGAATTGGAAATATAATTTTCATTTTAAAAACATCTCCCAAATGCAGATTTATGAGCCTGGTTGGGAGGGGGGAGTGTGTGTGGATTTTGGTGTTGTGTTTTTTTGGGTTTTTTTTGTTTTTTTTGTTTGTTTGTCTTTATTTTTGTTTTTTGTTTTTTTCTTTTTTCTTGTTTTGTTTGCTTGCTTATGGACAACTAGTACTTGTTACTTTCTAATCCTCCTAGAATAACAGATTGGAAAGGTGCCCAATAGCCATCTAGTCCAACATCCCAATCAAACTTCCAGGGACAAAAATGTTCACAGTCTCTCAAAAAACTAGTTCTAATGCTTAGTTATCACCACAGAAAACACATTTCCCCCCTTATATCCTTTGGAAGCCTCTCCTGTTTCAACACATGATCATTGTCTCTTGTTCTAAGCCTGTACACCTCAGTGAAAAGCCTGGTTCCATATCTGAAGTAACCTCTAAGTGGAATACCACTGTTTGGTCCAGACCCTTCTCACAGAGCAGGTGTTTCAGCCCATTTTGGTGGCCCACTGCTAGACTCAGTCAAGTTTATCAACATCTTTCTTGTATTTTTTTTTCCTTTCTCCTGAAAACCAAGCACAGTACTCCACATGTGGTTTAACAGTCAAGCAGAGGACAACCACCTTGCTCAATTTACTGGCCATGCTCCTCTTGACAGAGCCCAGGATGCTGTCACTCTGCATGGCATAACACTGGCTCGTGTTCAGCTTAACCATCCCTAAGGACCCCTAAGTTCTTTTCCACAGAGCTCCTCCCCAGCCTCTATCATTGCAAGAAGCTCTTCCATCCCAGGTTAAAGACTGCATTTGTCTCTATTGAATGTCATCACATTCCAGGCAGTCCATTTCTCCAGTGTACCTGTGTCCCTCTGAGCGGCAAACCTGCAAGGAAGTCTATCAGCTTCACTGCCTCCACGCCTCCAGTTTGTTGCTATCCAAAAACCATATGAGGGTGTGCTCTGTCTCACCACCATGTACCCTCTTCTCCTGTAACTCTCAAAGATATTAAAAAGGTGGTTAGAGCACTGTAACACCAAAGTTGTGGGTTTGATCCCTGTATGGGTCATTCCCTTAAAAGTTGGACTTAACAATCCTTGTGGGTCCCTTCCAACTCAGAATAACATGTGAATCTGTGACTGTAGTAAAACAGGACAAATCCCAGGAGAGGGCTCTCATCCACAAACCTAGTAATTTCATCAGAGACTGTGATCAGATTAGTCAAGCATGATTTACCCTTGGCATTCACAGTCTGACTCCAGAAATATCCCATTTACAAGTTCTCTAATTAAACCCAAAGTTGGCTCTTTTCAAGGGCAGGATGATACTCTGCTACTTGAATTCCTCACATAAGCTTCAGTAATTCATGGTTGCTACAAGCCAAGGCTGTCTTTGATTATTGCTTTCTTTGGCCAGCTCTTTATTTGTGAGGACTCTCTCACTGAGATATATTGCACCCTCATTAGCATCCTTTTGACAGTCTCCAGAAACATCCTGGGCTGCTTTTATGCGCTGCCCTTCCAGCAGGCAGGAGGGAGGCTAAACTCTATCCCAAAAACAAGCGTCTCAGAGTTGCTTAAATATGACATTTAAGCTTAGCTATGACACTAAGCTAGTGATCCCTAAAATACACTCATCATTATGTCACCCATGCCAGCCCCTCCTCTGATCCAAATCAACAAGAAACCTGTCCACTCAAACTGCTTCTTCTTGAAAAGGAAAAACCCCATTCCTTTCTTCCCTGCCAGTCTTCCTACATCCATCCATCACAGTTGTTCCAACAATGCCTTATTGATGGGTCTGCAAGCAGAGGTCTGTCTCCTGGTTGATTCCTAGGTTGTGTGCATCGCTCTGCAGGCAATTCTTCCCTGACAGTCTATAAAACCAGAAGATTTATGTTTTGCTTTGGAGTTGTTCTTCCTCAGATTTGACCATCTGCTGATCATACTTTTCTGTCTGTCATCCAAATATTGATTCTTTTCTTCCAACAATTTTTTTTTACTTCTCTTTAAAATCTGTTTCCATCCCTCTCGACTCCAGTAACAAAACGTTAATTAAAAATCATGTACAGACAATCTCACAATGTTTGTCTGTCAGCTATCACACTTTCAAATTAGCACTGCAACTTTGGGAGAAGCTGTACTGCTGTAAATTAAAATTATTAAAAACCTGTAGAAGTCTATGCAATAACATGTTCAATTAGTATCACATCTGTAGGCAATGGAAGGAAAGGTTTTATCCCAGCCAAACAAGGATAAAATCTCATCTAACACAGTGATGAGATTGAAAGACCAGAGTCGAATACTGAAAATATTATCTGGAATTGAGCAAACAGCCACATAAATACGGCTATCCTGCACTGGCACTCCAGTCACCTCCTTTAGAAGTTACCCTAGGAATACCTACAGATTGCAGTACTGAGATTGCCTAACTTGATTTAATTTGGCACGGGATACACTCTGGATCAGAACACAGGCTCCCTAGCTGGGAGGCACAGTTGACTCTCGTGATGGACAGGAGCCCTTGACAGAAAACATTTCCTAAGCCAGAAAAAAATCAGCAGGGCCTCAGTTCTGCTGAGGATATTGACCAGCAAGACATCGAAACATTAATCAACAGTGAGGATCACCGGCCTCGCATCTTGAACTACAATTCCACTTCCTTGGCTAAGCCTGCAGAAGGGCTTTAGAAAACAGTAATACAGGCTCATTGCAGGCTACAATTTATAAGAGTGTATGCAGTTTCTCTTCCAGCATGTCAACTGACTGATGGTAACTTAATATTTGTTTAGCAAATGGAGATCACTTAAAAAAACAAGATGGCATTGACCCCTATAGTTCAAAAAAACCTCTGAGAGTAGAAATAGACACACATTTCAATGTGCTGGAAAAAAAAGTGTTAATGTTGACTACTGAGTGAAAACTCTATCAAACAACTCCCACTGATGGGTTATTGCTATAATATTGTAAAAGAATGCAGATCACTTGCAGCTCCTCCTAAACAAAATACTCACAATCCAAATTTCCAATTGAGAAGCTTCTCTTATCCAGACTTAATTCTGAGCACATCTTTTTTGAATTAAACCAAGGAGATAATCCCCAAGGTAAAAATAAAGTGATATACATTATCTGTAGGGCTGGAATACAGATTAGCCTTAATTTTAAATTTATTTTTGAAAAAAGCTGTTATAAAACACAAAGACTGTCTATTCCTAGGTGACTATTCCTATACTTACACAGACTCTTAAGCAACACTATGTAACTGTTAAGTATAACTTCCTATATATTGCTTTGGTTAGAGAAACTTTTTTTAGAAGCTGGATCATATCACAGAAAATGGCATAGAAAACCCAAAGATGCAGGACCAAAAGATGCAGGACCAAAAGATGCTGTGTTCCTCACTATTCCATGAAGCCTTTTTTTAAAATGAAGACAAAAGAAGGTTGTGTACATTATAAAATTGCTAGACTAAAATCAAATTTGTTTCTGTAGGTAAGGTCTGCTCGTTTTTAAACCTGGAAAGAAAAGGCAGCCCAACCCCTTAGCTAGAAGTGCCTGCAAACCAAAAAAACATACTTGAAGGAGCCGTTCTATCTTTCTGGCTGTTGTGACCAGAGCTACACTGATCATAGTGGAGTTGAGACTATTAACAGCAGCTGAAGATCTGGTCTTCCAATTTAAATTCTGTCTTGACTTTGAGTAATTCTCTTGAGGTCACTAGAACAGGGTTACTCAGGACATAAATTTGCCCCAAGGGCTTTTGTTGCCTGAGATATATTTATATTACATTAATGTATAAACAGAAAATGCCTAACAAGTTCCAGTAAAGCAATTAATGTAATTAGTTTGTAACTTGTGCTTGGGTCTTTCAAGGGTTACTGAGGGTCAAATTAGGGAAACATATTTCTGAAAAGCACAGGTCCTAAAATAACAAAGCTTCAGCTTACATCTCTAAGTGGTAGCACCTCTGTATTTTGACTTCTAATAGTCTTTTTAAAGAGTAAACAGATGCAAATGACAGAATAAAATACATCTGAAATGATGGAATGTTATTTTTAAAAGCAAATGGTAGTTTTGTGTGTTTCCAGAATTAAAAAATGCTTTAGTTCATTTCTATTTAAACTTCAGAACATCTTAAAGATACAAACAACCACAAAAGTAATACTTTTTTTCATAGACTCTAAAATAGAAAAATTCAGGTGCAAAAAAAAGTAAGTATTGTCTACTTTTTACTGTCTGTAACCGCTCCTCCTCCGGAGTTTAAGGTTCAGTAAAACTTCCACCATATGAAGCACACACAAGTTGGCAGGATTGGGCCTAAACATTAAATGTCAGCGGACTAGAGAGAGCTGTTTAAGGAAACTGATGCCACTTGTCATACACATGAACCAAGTAGCAGTGCCTTCTTTTCCAAGAAGCAGCATGGTTTAATTTAAAAAGGCGAAAGTTACGTAACTTTTGAAGGTTGAGGAACACTGTAAGACACTCATTATCTATAAGAATGCCAGGGAGAATATTTTTTTTTAAATTAAGTAAACCTGTCTGAGAGCCCTAAACAGCCACTAAAATAGAATTAAAATAAACTATCAAAGGTCACCATGGACCATTTGTTCATCTGGATAACAACAAAAGCAGATACCAGCCGTTGATAACTTTCATTTATTGAATTTATTAACAAGCTGCAGGAATGTGCTTGTTGCATTACATGACTATGCATATTGAACAATTGTTTTATTTCAACTTTACTTTCTTCCATTTTACGTAGTTCACAACCCTTTTCCTCTATGCAAACACAACATTTTATTTTTAGATCCTGTTACATCACACATGACATTTATCAACACATCAGTTAGTCACAGAAAACTGAAAAAAAAAAGAGTACGGCAATGCAGTCTCCTTAAGGGCTAAAGAGACCAGATAAATGATGAGTTTAAGACAACTACTTGTAGCATGCAGTTCACTAGATTTATCTGACAGTACACCAAAACTCTGAATTTTTTCATGCCAAATAAGTGAATCCGTTATTTTACAGTTGCTAACAAAGCAGGAACTTTCAAAGTGGAGACAAAAAGGAATAGAATAGTCAAATGTGCTTGAGATCCATTAACAAAAACATGATGCTTCTATATACAGCTAGACTACCAAATGATGTGCAGCCAAAAACACATCAGCTGTAATGGAGAAAGACAGAAATACGTATTTCTGAAGCAATGGCAGAAATGGAAAAATGCTTTTGATCTAGCACATGAAGGATAATAAACCCTGACAATACACATCTTGGATAATGCTCTCAGGTTCCATAGTTATAGTATTACAGTGCAATGTTTCTAATTGGTTTGTGTAGATATATTTCTAATTTGCAACTGCAAATACAAAGTCTTTTGAATTAAAAAGGAATTCCAGAAAGTCAGATAGTTCACACTGAAATAAAAGGAAATATTATTGTTTGTGATTTACAGAGGAGTAACAGCTGGCACTTATTATGTCTGTGTACTACATCAATCACCAAAAACACAAACTCCAATAAATCTACCTTATGTCCTTATAAATATAAAGCTGTTTTTCCTTTCCTAGACCAGATTGCTAGCTTATGTAAAATGGTACAGCTCTAAATCCAGCCCTCTATGTTCTAATCAGTTCAAATAATGTACCAGACACAAATTTCTCTAGTTTAGCTTTTACAGATGGGGGTGGATTTTGGTCTTGTTGTTGTCTTATGGGGGTTTTGTTTGTTTCTTTTTTTTTAACCAAGTGATTGACTTCCACACAGAACACTCTTACATGAGACACAGTACCAGGAAATCAGAGTATCAGCAAGTACTGTTGGGGTTTTTTTTCAAAGCTCTGTCTGCAGTAGATCCCAATTCAAGCATCATTATCTCTACTACAGCATGTACTGTTTTTAAACAGACAATGTACTGCAACTGGATAGTGACTAGAACAAAAATAAAGGCAGTGGAAAGAACGCTAACCACAGAAAGATGAGTAGGAATTGGCCTCTCATGATCCGACCACCCAATGTATGGGACACCAGTACTGAGAAACAAACGTGCTTTAACTTTTCCATCTGAAGAAGAAAGAATGGAGCAGAAGAGATTGTCCAGCAAGCTTCTCTTAAGTGCTTATCACAATTTTCAGTACAGAGGATAGAGCAAACCACTACAGAGCAAGCACTTCTAACGTCTACTCAAACTACATAGGAGGACTTAATCCAGACTGTGAAGGAGAAAATAGTTTTTGACAAAAGGAACGACAGAGATATTACTTGCCGTCTTTGAGGACAACCAGTCTGGCGGGCTTTTCTAGTCTAGGAGACTAGAAAAGAAAACCAGAGCTCCTACCCCAGGCTCAATTCCAATTGCACAAACACTAGAGCAAACAATAAACAAACAAGCTATTTGCAACTTCTTAGGGAGGAAAATGAAGACTCATCCTTATCCTTTACCCCCCAAGAGACTGTAAACATCTGTTACAGCTGTGTGTAACACAGCAGTCACATCTAATTAGTATCATTATCTTTTCCTGTTATGGCAGAGAAATGGTTTTCTGATAAGGAAGGAGCAATATGGATGAGATGAGTTAGGATAAACCTTCTACATGGTAATAAGCAGCACTGTAGCACTGTCACACAGGGAAGAGACATGTTTCCTCTCTGCTTGCCTGCAACCCAGCCTCACTGCTCCCAACACCCTTCTCCCAACACCCTCCTCCCAGCCTTGCACCACCTCTGCGTGCAATGCGACCACAAGTCAGATCCAGATCCCCTCTTCTGCAAGACAGATCATACATCCTTTTAAACTCACTATTTCTGCAGCCTAAATAAAGTCAGAAACCCAAAACCTGATACAGCTGCACATGATATTTGTGTAACAGCTTCCCCAACCCCTGTCCCCATGATCCTGCCCCATGAATGATTTTGTGAGGTTCTGTGGTCAAAGGGACCCACTAAAAGATACTGAGTAGCAAACTTGGCCCTTTTTCCAATGTGTTGCACTGGTTAAGGACTACAAGAAATACAAACAGTTGTCATGGAGCTGCACTTCCTCTTACAATTATTTTTGAGAAAAAAATCTGTGTAATTTTTTCTGCCAGCTCAGTTTTCTTGGAAAGCTTGTGACCTCAGTGTGAATTACAAGTCTCATCTTGTCCACTCTGTAATTTATTTTGACTTTAGTAAGGCTTTTTCCTTGATATTCTAAGACACAGGAAATATGGTCTAGAGGAAGTTACTACAAAGAGGGAAGCAAAACTGCCGGAAAACTGTACCCTATGTTGTTTGTCAATGTTTCACTGTCAAAGTGAGCACAGCTGTGTTCACTGTCAAAGTTAACACACTTGTTGCTGTGCAGTTGAACATACCCATTCTGGATTTGGGTGGCTGAAGAGGGACATGCTTACCAAAATATGCTTCTGACTGCTTAGACTGTAAAAGACTTTCAGGCTGTAAAAAGCTGTTTAGACTTTTTAGGCTGTAAAAAGTTTGGATGACAGGATCAGAATTCAAAAGAAACTTTGTCAGTATGAGGAATACTCAAAGGAAAAAAAAGATTATGAGATTTTGTTAGGACACTTCTACTTTTCAGAATCTTTTAAGTTCTGTCCTTCAAGCAGGAATACTCAACTGGACAAACACAACTGAAGAAGTTCTAACTTTGTAGCAGCTCTCCAGTAAAGCCCCCTATGAGTCACAAGCTGAACTTGAGTTAAAAACTAAAAAGAACACACTGAAGAGACCAGTGTTTAGTCTTAAAGAAGAGGAGCTTGAGGGAAGTTAAGAGCTAAATACAAGGAAGGAGGAAATAAGTAATGTTCCATATCCACATTATCTTGGGCAAAGAGTAACAGACTTTACAGCACACTACTTACACTGGAAATTAGGAAAAAGAATTTTGTTGAACCAACTTCTTTTCTAGAGATCTATATGGCAAACTATATTAACCAACTTCCCCTTTTGTCTGTTAATAGTCTCCCTTTGCTGTGCCACACAAACACTTATTGAGGCTTTTTTGTTTGCTTTGAATCTAGCCAGCATCTTGCTTTCTGCCAGTCTTGTTGTAAAACAGTACTGCCACAGCTGAAGTCAGAGAAAGCAACCAAGACAAACTTCTCTAATGGAACCAGATGAGCCTATCTTATTAGAAATTGCTGTAAATATTTCAAGCATATGCAACAAAATAAGGACATGTTGATTCAGAATTTCTTTCACTGTGAAGCTTCAGCTAGATCGAGTGGACCAAATAAACTCCTTCACAACATGTGGAGCTCTACATGTGAATCTGATTCCA
This sequence comes from Machaerirhynchus nigripectus, assembly GCA_013397975.1. NCBI lineage: Eukaryota > Metazoa > Chordata > Aves > Passeriformes > Dicruridae > Machaerirhynchus > Machaerirhynchus nigripectus. Next base: position 23,163 of record VZRQ01011079.1, read on the forward strand.
AGAAAAAATGTCCTTTTGTGTAATTACACATATTAGAAGAAAAGCATAGTTGGTTAAAAATGCCCAAGAAATAATCCAATAGACTGATTTTTCCTTAAAGGTGTTGGATATAACCAGCCAACAAAACTGCCTTGCGAAAACACATAAAATACTTCTAAACTATTACTTTGTGTTGCAATTACAAAACAGCCTAACAAATGTTGTTTGGACACCTGTTCCAAAATCAGGACTCTCTCTACCATATTGCCACCCACTACTTTAAGAGGATGGGGGAGAGGAAGGGAGTAAAACGGAAATAATTTCTGACTAATGGATCAATTCCAAACGATTTGAAATTTAGGAGCTCTTTTCTTTTTTCTTTTGTTTTCTTAGTAGTTGTGCAAAATTTATGATGACTTTCAGACAAAATACACTTCAATCTTATAAGGCCACATATATATAAAAATGTATATAAAAGCAAACATGAAAAAGGGCAAAAATCTAATTAGGCTCCAAGGGGAGCCACAGCAGTGAAATGCAATCTTTCAGTGAGCAGAACACACTGACATTTCTGACTAGCTTTCCCATTCATGAATTCAGATACAAGCCACCCATCCCTGCACTAGGTCTACATAAAAATGGATCTATGGTTTAGCTACAAAAAGACCCTCCTTTCTAGGTTGCATCATGCAGACATTCACCAAAAGCCAGTCCTTTGTGTAAGAGAAACTTAATATACTTGACATGGTTGATTCATTGACCCACTTCAAAAATCTTAAGGTTTTTGGGTTTTGTAAGGTTGTTCGGAAGGAGAAAAAAATATAGTCTTGAAATAGTATATTCATAATATATGGAGCCTAACACCAACTTTTCTAAGTCTCATACACATAACCCTGGGGATCATTCTTAAGTTGAAGCTTTCAATTAAGAATTATGATAACTTACTAAACATATAGAAAGAACATATGGCATTATTTTTTTAAATTATTTTTCCATTTTGCTTAATAAAATGTTTTTCTGATAATGAGCTATGCTTATACTGAAGCTATGAAACATGTGGATTTCATTAGTTTATATTACAACTTACTTTGTATTTCACCGAAGTAATATAAAATAATATCTTGTTTTCACACAAAGTAAGGTAGTTTAGGGCACAAAAAACCAGAATGCACATCTCCTTCTCTGAAAAACAAAACCCCATAAAGTTGGTATCTTACTCTGAACAATGCAGAAGCTTACAAACCATACTCATACAAGTAAAGCTTCTAAGTAAAAAGAGAACAGTTTTCAAGGAAAAAAGATTACTATGCTAATTACTAAAATTAGATTACTATGCTAATGCAAAATCTTGGTCCAACCCCCCAAAATCAATAATGAAATATCCACCAATTTTTGGTGGACAATAACCACACATACAAGGGATGCCTGAATCTACAAAACTAGATTTGAGTAAGCATAGTACACATGTCTACTGCCTTCCTGACTTATCATCCTCCAATATTCTCCAGCCTGGTGATTATACAGAAAGTGATCTGAAGCGGAAGACAGAAGAAGAGGAAATAACACAAGGGGTATTAACCAAACTCCTTCAGCCTTGGTGCCGTTTGCAATAATTCATACAGCCAAATCCAGAGTTAGTCACCTCCTCAAGGCCATTTACAGGAGCACTGAAAGGAGTCTTTGCTATAGACCTCAGTTTTTTAAAAACCCATAATGTAGTGATAATTGGTATTGACACTTAGCATATGTTTGTAGCTACAATTTTTCTTTCTTTCATATCATCACAGTAAGCAAAAACTGTAAGCAAAACCAAGTTAAACACCAACTGTAAGATCAGTAAAAATTCCTAAAAAGTAACTATTTCAGTAATTTGAAAACAACCAGAGTGCTAATTTTAGATCGTAAATTATGAGAAAGACATCAGTGGGAACTGTAAAGCTTTCATTCAAAATAATTTTTTTAAGCAACTTAACATTTAACCACATTAGTGGTTTAAACCATAATATCAGAAACAGTCCACTTGTATCTCAAGAGGTGAAAAGTGAGTCACACAAAAAACTAAACACTGCATTTAAATAAGATGTTCTTTTTAAACCATAATTTTCGAATCAGAAAAATTGCTTTCAAGTTCTAAAAATTATATGAGTATGAAGGAATCCCATTAAAACCTACTCAGTACCATATTATGGCTTTAATCTGAAGGAGGGCCATGGAAATCAAATCAGTCTATTTGAATTGCGTGACAATTTACAGTAAGAATCTTTTATAACCATGAAGTCATAGCTGCAACATTTGGCTTTTCAGAAAGAATTTCCCCCTATAATAAAGACATTAGCACTGCAGCTCTGGTTAAGGTTACATTTATTTAACTCAGCTCAAATGTTTTTCTGTTTTAAACTACTTAGCTTTAGAGAAAATAAAAAAGAAAACTACAATTGGCCCCACTTTAAATACAATTCAATTTTAATTTAAAGCAATTGCTAAAAATTTTTAACCCCCTGAACTCTCAGACAATTTTAAATTATCACTGAAACAGCTCCATATTGAATCTTAACTCTAGCTAGTTTCTAAATAAATTAAAAGATGAAGTTCCAAAGACTGATCTTATTTTCTGCATGTGAAAAATTCCGCTGCAAAAAGCATCAAACTCTTACTCTTTTAAGGTGCATACTCCAATAGCTGAGCAATAGCTATTTTCCTTTCTATTAATTCCACTCATAAAAACCTACCCAAGTTTTGACTAAGCAGAAAAGAAAGCTTTGTTATAAAGAAAAGAAAATTAAGTCAATTAAAATGTGTGATGTATATCGGTTGTTTGTGGACATTTACTTGGCATACATACTAATTTTTAAACTAATTCCTGATATTATTGTTTTGATTTTGGAGAAGCTGAAATTTGTTACATAACTCATTTTATGGCATGACTGAGATTGTAGGGGCAATGAGTTCTCAGAAGATTTAAGCTTATAAAGACTTTTTTTTTTAAAATGTAGAGACATGAGAATTTTAAAGAACATAAAATGCAGTTGGATCAGCTAGCTATCTACAAAAAAAAAAAATCTCAAAAGAATAGTGATCAAAATCACAGCAACAAGTATATAGATAAAAATCTGACAAAATACATTACCTAAAGCTGGTTTAACGAAATACCAAGGTTAAATGAAAGGCTGCATTAGACACAGCGTGATAAGTCCATATTGCAGCCTGGTATACCCAGTTCTCAGGATGTCTTCAAGGAACAGAGAAGAGTGAAGGAACATAGTTTCATAGCAGAATGGTTTTTAGACTACTTCAGCTCCACCTGAGGAAGAAGGAACTTCCATCTCAGCAGCCACCTGGAAGCAGAGGACTCTTGGCTGCCCTCTGCTCGTGCAGTGGGGAAGAACTAAAGCAGAAAAGAACATGGGGAGGGCTCTGTAAGAGTGCCTCAACTTACCTTTTCTTTTGTTCGGAACCCAAAGGTCTTAGAAACCTCTGTAAAGCCCCAAGCTGTTCATTGACTCATCTATCTCAGGTGAAGTGAAGAAACCCCTGTGAAAGCAGATGTTTAAGCTACTGGATGCCCAGAGTGTCTCAAAGTCCTGCTCTGAGAGATGAGAGGTACACCACACCAAGATAGTGTTTCTTCAGCCTACCTGGATTAACAGGAACCTATGCAGACTCATCCTAGTGAGATCCAGGCACAGCAAACCCATGAGTAGGGCATTCTTAAACAAAAAATAAAAAACCTCCAAACCTCTGGAAACCCAAACAAATAAAAAACGGATTCAAGTCATGAACCAAAAAGGTCAATATTTTTAAATCTGCCTCAATAGAAACTATGTATGAAATAAACTTGACCTTTATTATCAAAAAAAGGAACATTCTGTAACAAGTTTCAAAAACAACCCAGAAAACTAAAAAACAAAGAACTAAACATATACACACATTCCACTTCAGGCACTAAGTAATCTCAAATTTCCCAATGCCTTAGTCCATGCAGAGAGAACTTCCAGGGGCTAATTTAGAATTTGCATGGGTTTATCCTTTGAAGCTCCCTGATCCCTCCCAACAGCTTTGGGTGACCAAGTTTCTAATACTTGGTACTAATACATGGCTAAATGCCCATAGATGCTGGACTGTGTTCAAAACACAATTCAGCTAACAAGCACACTGAAGTCCTCAAATGGTAATAACTATTCCTTTGCTCACAAACTTGAAAATCCCTTATTTTCCAAAGATTACTGAGCGTTTTCAGACTGGAAAAAAAAGTTGACACCACTCACTCAAAATTATTCTATAGTGCCTTTTAAAAAAAGGATACTAAAAAGAAAACAAGTAGCTTAGCATACTTTCACATATCCCTATGTAGCTGTCTAATAATATAAATATACTTCAATCTTGAATTGGGTCTTATAAGTAATGGCAAAAGAACTTCTTGGCAGTAATTTTTAATTTTTATAAGATCTTGAAGAGATCACTTTATTCCCACTAAAATAACTATTTATGCACACTAGGACTAACTCACAGCCTACTAAATCCATTGTCTTTTCCCAGCTTTAGAAACTCTGAATCAAATCCTGAATCAAATCCTGAACTTCATAACTATCAGAGAGCTCATAATCTTCACGTACAGGCACATCAGTTCAAAAATATTCAACACAGAAACGTAGCTAGTAAACTAAAAGTGGGGATATAGATCTCAAAATTACAACTGCTAGCAGAAAAACCTGAAATTGCCAGTTTGCAGTTTGCATAGCCAACACTACCACAGAGATAAGAAGTATACTTCTGCATTTATGCTATTTTTTTTAACTAGAATTCCAAGCATATACCATAGCTGTTATTCAGCGCCTGAATGTCCAAAGTAGGCCTTCAAACCAGTAGTGAGACACCTGAATTAAGACAGCCTGTCACTGTCTTCATGGTACATGCCATACATTCAATCACAGAATTTATTTCAAGTTCAAACAGAAAATGAAGGTAGTTTGTGATGACGCACGAGTTAACAGCAAATTAGTTACCTAGCAAAGGCACTAATAGGTGAAGAACTAACAGTGAAGTGGCTGTTGCAACACAGAACTAAGCATGGATAAAATCCTTCCAAGAAACTTCATGCAGGCTCTCCCAGAGATCCATTCTGCCCTAGCTACATGCCTAGAAATACCCCATTAGTTATCTTAAACGGGGGTTCAAGAACAGGTGTCCTCTGACAAATTCAAGTTTCTGCTTCCTAAACTTCCCTTCTCACTGTGACCCTTAACTAAAAGGTTGTTGGAAATTACAGAAGCAAAACAAAAGGAGTTTCTTTGGGTCTCCACTTTCTGTCGCAATTATTATGGCTTTATATATACACACGGAGCAGTGCAGCAGTTCTGGGGTTTGTGGGTTTTTTGTTTGTTTTCCATAAATAAGAAGAGAATTACACCCACTCTCACTACCATGCCCATGACTTCTCCAAAACTAGCTTCTTGCATATTTCAAGTGTCTGGCTGGTGCCCATGCTTCCCAAAGAGGGAATTAGTCTGACCTGGTCTGCCCTCTGTACATGACACTGCAGCTGCATTCACAGGCTGGGAAGGGGACTCAGTGGCTCTAAGGAGCATTTTCTAGAGCAAAGTGTTTTATGTGAAATGCCACAGGTTTTTCCAAGTAGAGCCTCTTAGTGAGGGAATGAAAGGAGGAGGACAAATATCCACAGAAGAACTTCCATGCCACAGTTCTGTCCTGAAATTCTGAAGCAGCTCTAATTTGCTCAGCAGGCTGCTGCACAGTGTGGTAGAGTGAATCAGGCATAGAGGACCTTAAGGCTGGCGATTACCCTGCACCCATGTACACCATCTCTCAGAAAGTGCTTCTCAGAAGGTGAAAACTAAAAATCCCTCCTAACAGTTTTTTTCTGGCCTATGATAGAAAATGATGTACACCAAAGATGCACCTAACACACTTCTATTACGTGCCACACAAAACAGCATTCCATCTGGCTACATTTACTGGGAGAACAAAATAAACTGAAGTTGCAAGCTCTGACTAAGCATGCTCAGTACCTAAGGCGTTTCACCACACTCACCCGCGTCTGCTTGCCAGCTCGAAAACATAGCGCATCCTAGCACCAACTGCACACATGACACACAACTGTTTGGGACTCACAAAGGAGGGTCACCAAGGAGGATCTCCCCAGGAAGCAGATCGCTTTGGCACACTCCGAAAGCGTTTCACAAGCTTGAGTTTTGTGCAAAGTGCTACAGGTCCTTCCATCTAAAACCCACACTTAGTAGAGGGGATCAGCGACCACTCTTTATGTATGGTCTGGTATCCTGAATGCTTTCCTAGGAAATGGGGACCAATTATCCCAGCACAGTTTCTATCAGAAGTTCAAAACCACCCAGCTAGTCTTAGCAGCTACCCAATTAATCAGGGTGTCTTGCTTCACACTCGGCTGCCACCCAGCATCTTGGTGCCACGAGGCCAGACATGGACACCCTGAGCGCAGATCACAGGATCTGGCCCTTAGCAGATTGTTGCCCTTTTTCCCCACATTGTTGCCACAAAGATCAGATCCTCAATCTTTTACCCAAAAGTATAACCAAGAGTAAAGACTTGGGATTTGTACGGGAGATGTTGGCTACATATTTTGTTTCTTTCTACGTGTGGATCTGCCATAAGTCTGCAGATTGGGACAAAAACATGGATTGCATTCTGTTTCCACATAAATGCAAGTCCAGAGTAACTACTGACTTAAAACATTTATTTGGGATATAAAACTGAGTAAATAAGAGAACATAAGCCAAAATAACTCTTAGATTTATAGATTTAACTTCTTTAGTTTATGACTTTTAAACTCCTTAACGAATCAGAACTGCCACGTATTTTTGATATGCAAAGTGTATTCCAGGTTGTTTAGCGTGCTCAGTTGAGGAAAAGTGCATTTATATTTAATTATAAAATAAATTATCTTTGTTCCCTAAATACACTGCTTGAAAGCTTTTCTTTTCCTGTTAGCAATATTGCCAAATCTTATTTCCTTCTTCAAACAGAACTTTTACTGTTTTATTTAAACTCTTGGAGGCACAATTCAAACTTTCACATATGTTTCTATACAAAACCCAGCAATGACAAAAAACTCTAAAAAATTAAATATTTCTTCCAAAGCCAGAAAGGTCATTTGGACTGAGATGGCCAAAATTACTGACTGGATTTGGCTCACTAGAATAATTCCTTCTGCACGCAGCTACAGCCTCGTCCATCCAGTGCTCTTTTTCAGATACTTCAAGATGTAAATAAGGGCAAGCTGGGGCTGCATGAATTACTCACACAGCTTGCTCCCTGTCATAACATTTATGCAAAGATCACAGCTCTTCTCTCTTCGCTTAAATAGAAACAGGCATGCCATGATGATACCTGCTCTGGTTTACTGATCTGTGATGGATGAATGTACACTCACATAAAAGCAGTGCGTGTGCTTGTGAGAGGACAGTTAAGGACATGAAGGACATGTAAGAGGCAGCACCCAACCTCCAATCACATGGTGAGATATACAATCGTTACAGTGAAGAGAGATGCCCGTATGTTACTCGCTGATGAGCATGATAGGGCTGAAATCACATTCGGGTGCCATCACTTGAATAAAATGGAATGCTACTGCCAGCTGCTTCAACAAGAAAGAACTACTAACTAGTAATTTGTACGATCATATCTCATTAATTGCCCGCTCTTCCTTCACAAATCGCACTAATCAGATCACCCCACCTTCAAAATTCAATGAGGATTCAAGTGGACAGTAAAAGACAAGAAAACAAGCCACGACCCCAAAAGTATTTCTGTATGAGAGCTGTAAAATAATATCATGAACAGCAATACACAAATAATTATAAATTATTTATTAAAAACCAGAACTATTTGAAATCTAGCAAAGCAATCAAATAACACAGTAAAGGGGTGGAGAGTTCCACCTCCCTTCCAAGACTCAATCACACAATGCAACAAACTCTTTGCTGTGGAGGCAACAGCTACAAGCAACCACAACAAAGGAATTCAGCAAACTTGGGGGGGTGTATATATAACTGGATAACAAACTTGGTGGGCTAATTACCCTGGCTCAGGCCTTATCTGCTGCCTGATGGAAGCCAAAGGATAAAATTGGAAAAAATTCATCTTCTCTTCAGATGCTGTCTTTCAGTATTAACATCACAATCAGATGAAATACTAACACAGATAGACTTCATCATGGTATTTCCAAGGCTTTTTTGTACTTGTCATCATACCAGAGAGGATTTTGGCATGCCCTACTATACATGTTGGCACAAAGGTCTTCTGCTTAGAGAGCCAGATACACCAAAGCAAGTCTACTCCAAGCTCTTGTTTGCAATGGCCATTTTCATCTATGTTATCTCAGCACTGAATCAAAAGTCTTGAAACATAAAAAGGCTCCTATCTTAGAGCATCTAAACTTAAGGACCAGAATAAATGTTAAAGTCACCATTTCCCTTGACAGTTTTTTCCAAAGATTAGTCATTCTCACAGTTCAGAAGAAAAAAACCCCACACCAATGTCCTTAGCTTCAGTTTTATGCCTTCTGACATGTTACATTTTCTCTTTTTCAAGGACTTCTGTATGGTTTACCCAGTCACCTTTTGATCTGAAACTCTTTAAGCTCTACTAGAAGTTATTTTCCTCTCTATTATTATACATCTCTTTCCCCCAACCCAGTTTTTCAACACAAGTTCATCTGTAGACATTGAAATTGGAGACAGTAGCTCAGTACCTGCCTTACTAGTATTCAATTACTACTTATTCAATCTTAAATACTAGAAGGCAAATCACAGTTTTATTTCAACTATTATAAGTTTAAAGTTTCATTATTTTGCTCCACTGGCGTCACAATTTCTCACATTTGGAAGTGCTGGCACTTTACTACAGCAGGTAGAAAAGGGTTCACTATGTGATGCAGCAGGTAACAATGACATAGGAAGCACTTCTGCAGCACTAATGTGCATTTGTTTATCACTCTCCCTATCTTTATAGGTTGTTATTTTACAGACCATGTAAAACACTTCCAATTCATTAGTAAGGCCATTTAAACTACCATTGCAGGACAGTTGAAACATTCTTCAAATTACAGTTTCCAGGCATTCAAGAAGACATTTTCTCCAGTGTTTTGGTTCCTGTCAATGCACATTAGCAATCATAAAAATGAGACTGACAGGGTCAGGATTATCAGGTTGAAAAAAATCAAGGTAGTCCACTGGATTTGAGGTAAGGGTTTTAACTGATTCATTTTCGCTTTCCTTTCTAATGAAATCAAACAGCCTTTTGCCATTAAAAACATGAATGGGAAATATAGTGAACAGCATTCAGTGTTCCTCATTGGTCATATTTTCTATGAAACTATCACTTGGCGTGCTGAGGCAAAGAACTGCACTTCAGCTACAAATCATCTGGGTCTTATTGTAATCACAGTCTACTGAAAGCAACTTTTTTCTGTTTAAAGCGGAGAGATGCATATTGCATGCATATGCACATTTACAAAAAGATGAGATAACTATGAAACACTTTTAGCTCAGATGAAATGAGTGTGAGAGAGGTGACTGAGGTCTCACTTCCCCAATCAGAATAAAACTAATAAAGAAGGATGAAAATGAAGCAAGAAGGTAGGAGAAGGAGTGAAAGAGACCCCAGCTTTGGCATCCGAAAGCACAGGTAACTGTTTCGTGGGTGCTGCCACAAGGGCCTCTGAGTTTATCTAAAGGTACACTTGCCAACAGTCACATTTAGATATCAAACAAGTTATAGTTATACATGTACTTCATTCCATGCAGATCAGGGAACAAAGACCTGGAAAACTACTTAAAAGTACCTCGTTAATAAAAGGAAGGTTACTAAGTCAGTTGCTTCTGTCTTATGCATATCTTTATCACCTTTTATAGTATGAAGTGATACAGAACACAATACAATACTTTCAGTGAAAGCAGTCAGTCTTCTATTCATCCACATCAGATAGCATACACATGATTTGACTGTACGGTGAGTCAGGCAGCTAACAATTACAAAATCTTTTCTAAACGAAGACATGATTTTGACTTGAAAATATGTTTCATTCTAAATAAAAACAGTTCTCCTGATAATGCAGATTTGCTGCATTCTACTACCCTGAGATTCCAACTGTCAATGAGTACACATACTTCAAATCTTACGACAATAAAGTATTAACAAGCATAAGAAGTAAATATCCTGGAGTCTCAACATACACCTAGGTAAGATAAACCAAGACTGCAACAAGTATAAGCACCAGCTCCTGAAAAACAGCTCATTGATCTGCAATTTGACTGTCTCCTCTTATTTAACAGAGTCAGCATCCTACTTTCAGCTGGGACAGAGTTCATCTTAGTAGCTGGCACAGGGTTGTGTTTTGGATTTGAGATTGACACAGAAAACACACCGTGTTGCTGGGCAGTGCTTAGCCTAAGCCAAGGACTTTCTCATTTCCCTTGCTCTGCCAGCAAACAGGTGCACAAGAGGCTGGGAGGGAGCACAGCCACAACAGCTGACCCGAAGTGGCCAAAGGGATATTCCACACCAGAAAACATCACAAACAGTATAGAAACCGGGAGGAGCCAGTCGCTGCTGGAGGATGGCCTGGGCACAAGGCAGCAGGCGGGAAGCAACTGTGTTGTGCATCACTTCTTCTCTTCAGTTTTAGTCCCCTCTTTCTTTCTCCTTTCCATGAGAATTATTGTTGTTATTGTAATTATTATCTTTTACTACAGTTCAATTCTTAAACTGTTCTTTTCTCAACCCATGATTTTTTGCCTTTCTTTTTCTAGATTCTCCTCCCCATCCCACTAGGAATTGGGGGCAGTGGGGAGTGAGTAGCTGTGTGGTACTTAGTTGGCAGCTGGGGTTAAACCATGAGAATCTGTATGAAAATTTTAGGCATTGTGTAAATATAGGCAGTTTAAAAAAAATTAAAATTGGAAGTAAATACCTTTTTTTCAGACTATTTTTATTTTACATTTGTTTTCCCTTGCATTCTGTATTTTCTAAATTGCAACTGACCTATTGGAAACAAAACCATAAAACAAGAAGAGGTAATTCATAGGAAAATTTAGAGTAATTTTACTTCAGCTATAGCAGAATTGTTAGCTGACAGTTTTAAACACATTTAAATATGTATTCTTATTTTCAAGTAATTTAAAGAACCTATGTGTATATATAGATGTAGACACATTGTGAATGTGCATGTGTGTGTTTGTGTCTATACATAAAAGGGTGGAAACAGCGTGATTATATTCTATAGCTAGATCTAAATTAAGCAACAGCATCCGGATACAGAACAATTCCCTAAAATAAAACTATATGATCTCAGGAAATTCCATACTAAAAATATCTCTCCTTTAATTCCACTGTATTAGCACTGAATGGGAATCAAGACAACAGCTGGTGCTAGGTATCAGATGCATTGATCTATACTGTATAGTTTTATTTTTTAAAAAAATTCAAATATGCTTTAGACTCTCTCAGCTTAGAGTATGTTCTATAGTGTTCCTAACCTTAGTTTTGGCACACATGTTACTGGAGCAGCAGGAATAAACTGGATAGCAGTTCCCATCTCTCCATTGCTGCTTTTCTTTATCCCTATCACCTTTAGCTACTTGCTACGTATAACTCAGCACCAACCAACGTGATTTAAACACCGAGCAAAGGTTCAGTACTGCAGAAACCTGAGCTTGATCTGAGGACAAAGGTTTCATACACTTCAGAAAAATCCCTCAGCAATTTCACCAAAGTGACTATGGAAAACACCAAATGCAACTGGAAAGAGTTGCTCTAGTTACACAGGATAAATGTGCAAGTGCACACTTACTTCACTTAACTCCCCCTCAACCGGCCTGCCCATTTAAATGAGGTAACTTTTGGAAACTGAAATTTGTGAAGATACCTTGAAACTGTGGTTAATGAGACCGTGCCATGTATTCCTCATAGCTGCCCCGTCTGTCTCATAGCTACAACAAGAGACCAGACAGCGTGACTCAGCTACTTAAACTTTGAGCAGTTAAGGCGCAATAATCACAGAAGTTTTTCGAAGAATTACTGCCTCCTTCAAGGCATTTTATGCTCTAAGGCTATTTTTTCACAGGACATTGCAAAGCAAAAAGAGAAAGGCCCTCACAGCTGAGTTAACAGTACCACTGTGGTCAAAGTTACTGATCAACAAATGTCCTAGACTGTCAAAAAACCCCACACCCACTTTTCCTATTCCCAACTGCTTACTCACACCCTCCCATGAATTCTTGCCTCCTGTGTAGACACAGGCACACATGAAGCCAAGAAGTAAAACAGACTAAAAAAAAAAAAAAAAAAAATTCAGTTCAACCGAGTACTCCTCAACCCTCACACCTTCCCCTCAGGCAAGCTGTCATTGGGATCATGTTCCCTACTCACTTCTCCCCATATTCCTGCTGGCACTCAGGAAGGGACAATGCAGGTGACAAGCAAGTGGGCAATGGGAATACCATTTGGGCTACCAGCACCAAACTATGCAGGTTCTGGCAGTTAACTTCAGCTGGAACTTCTTCAGTTTTTCCACTTGTAAGACCTTTTTTCTAGCTGTTTATTCAAAGGTTTTGACAGACTTTAACCTGAAGCTTGATTTTCCACTGAGGAACTGCCCTAATGTCTGTTTCTTGTCCACATTAATATAGTGCAGCCTCCTCACTGAAGACGTGCAGCACCTTAAACTGACAGGGAAGTATGATATGGAGTCATGAGAAGAGAAAGAAAAAACGTAAGGTGCCTCAGGGACATACTTTTAAAATCTCCAGCAAAATTTACCCAACAAATAATCACCACAGCTTACGAATTTCCAGTAGACTTTGGCAGATTGCTCTGCTAAAGCACAAAAAGGAACAGCTTTGGTCTGCAGCAGGTCATGAAGCAACAGCAGTGAGAAGAATAAACTTCAGTGTAAAGAAACAAAAAGCAGAAAAAGGCTCAGCCTGGCCTGAGAATAAAACAAAAAAAAAGAAAGGACACAGGGAGGAGAGCTGGAGACTGTAACTAAAATCTGAATCTCAAAGAAGAGAGTGGGAGAATGAGGAAAAGAAAGCTGTGATTTGAAGCTAGTGAGGGAGATTGGGGAGAGATGCACACTGAAGAGGGACCTGGGTTGGCACTAATTTGCTGTGCAGAGAAAAAGTGGAAAAGGAATCAAAGATCCATGACAGCCTGGTGCAACCTCATTGCCATTTATTCACACAAGAAAGGGCAATTAAAATTTACATTAATGGGTACAAAGAGTGGAAGGGAGAGATCAAATTATTTCACAGTTTGATGAAGAAGAGAAGCAAGGCATAGAGAACACACAGTGAGACACTACAGACAGATTTAAAATGCAGGAACTGCTCAAGAACGCAGGTGAAAGAAGCCTAAAGGACAGAAGCCTGCTGCCCCCTTGGCTATTTTACAATTTACACAAAGCAGCCTTGAATGAGCAAAAAGCACCCAAAGGTCTTAAGACACACAGGCTTCTATCTCTTCAGCTGGATCAGTTTATGAATCAATCCACAGTCCTCGAATTAGGTTCAGCATGTAATTCACGGGCAGCAGTAAGGGAGGTAAGCAGAAGCACTTAGGCTGGTGCTGCTTCCCCGTTCCCCATACCCAGACCCATTCTGTAGAGGACTGTAGGCTGTCCTCTAGACTTGGACAATACAGCTGCAGGCATTTTTGTTTATCTTTTCAAAGTCCCTACACATCAGGCAACTCCAAAGAGTATCAGAAGAACATCAGAAAAAAGTTTTTAACACTAGCATTGTGCAACTTCTGAACGTTTGATTTTTACTGAAGTAGCAAGCTCTAGCATATATATTCATATACGTCATACATTTGTGGTTGCAATGCTTGTCAGCACTATTAGATTTATCTTGGCTCTAAGCTAACATATTATTTATGTGGAATGACAGCAAGTCCAAGTACAAAGCAGAAGATAAACAATATTTGTATGTCCTTCTAGTAGTGTAGTTATTTCTACAGAAATAATTTTGGACAACTACCCTCACTCAACATAAATAACCCACCAATGGACAACCTTGCAACTTGTCAGTGCAAGTTTAGCTGCTCATGAACTACATGGAACTTGTTGCAAAAATTAACCTATTTACAAATACATCATTAACCAGATCACTTTCTCGCTACACAGAACACACCCACAGTACTATCTAATCACAAAAAAACTGAGTTGGAGCTTAATAGTTGATCCTGAGCCATGTTCGATAGGTAGTATAGCTGACTAGTTAAATTAGCAGTGTGGTCCAGTATTAGTAGCCCTCCACTTTAATACTGCTGAATCTATTCATTCAAACTATTAATATGCTGAAGGAGAAAAAAAAAAGCCAACAAAGCAAAATTGGTTTGGTTAATAAGAACCTTATTACCTACAAAGATTAAATTAAAAATATAATTTTATTAGAATAATCTGTTCAGATTGGTAGTCATGGTTCATGAGGATGTGTTTGTGAACCACTGCATCCAAGTACATGACAACTCTTACTTAATTTTGCTACACAGCAAAACAAGGTCAGCCACTAGAAGTTATTTACCTGAAGTACTCAGAAGTAAATTGTTGCACAGTTACTGTAAATCCAGCATAAATCCATGCTGCTACCAAAAGAATTTTACTATCAAACATTATCAAATTAAGTACAGTCTTATTTACCAGAGCCCAGATGCTGCACAGTTACTTGTTACTCATAGATACTACCTTCAACTACTAGAAGGTAGAAGAATTGATCATGCCAGAAAGGTATGATCAATTACACCTTTCTATCAGTTTTGCTTACAGAGCATAATTATCCGAGAAAACGAATGTATTTCTGACACTTTAAATGAAACAATTCGTCCTTCCCAGGTACAGCTCTGTCAGAGCTTGGCATGAAATATAGTGACCTTGAGGGTGGTAGAAATTTCTCAAACTGTCCTGATCTTCACTAAGTAGAGTCAGAGAGGTTGGGGAGTTTACTTCTTTGCTTTCTTTCAGTGTCCTAGAAGGCTTTGAAGCCAATACTGCAGCCCAGCTAAAGCACTTACATATCAGAGTATCAGGATGATAGCTGCAAACTAATTCTGATTTTATGAAAGGAGATGGGAAAATCTGTAAGCAGTGGATTAGAGGAGGTCTACATGGAATTCGGCTACTTTGATGACTACCAAAATCATTAATTCCATTTTTCTTTCATTTATTAATTTCATTTTTCTTTTAAGATTGCTACTGAGGTACCAGTGCAAGTTTTCTAAGATAAGCAATTAATTTCTTAATTAATTAATTAATTCGTATCTTAGTAAGACTATGCATTTACTTTAAATTCTTCAATACTGCACTAACTCAAAGTGAAAAGGAAACTCCCATTCTGATTAAACTAATTAGCTAATGAACACAACCCACTCTGGCTCAGAATAAGCTTTTTTTGAATAGCTTCCTCATTAGGCAGTTTGAAGGTCAAAAAATGTATGTACAGTGATGACAAAAATTTAAGTCTTTACAAGAACACATGTTAAATAGTCATTATTAATGAACATCATTTTAAATAGTTAAAAGTTACGGGCTTTATGATAATGCACGTACCAAGGATTTTGAGGAGGGAAAGAACAAAATCAAAGTTAAATACAATTGTAATTGTTTTCACAACTGTAAGAAAAATATGCAGAACAATAAGAGAAATCAATAGGTTTGCACAACTACGAAAAAATATTTAGAATTTTAAAATGTTAGGATTATCCAGAAGAACTTCAATTTTATTCAATATATCACTTGTTAGACAATATCTCTATTATAACAAAAAGGATTTAAACAAATATGCCTCAATGGAACCCTTGGCAAGATGCATAAATTCCTCAAATACAGCAGCACATGGTACTTTTCTAGTGAGGCAGAAGAAAATAATGTCCCAATACCACAAAGCAGAAGGAACAGCCAATGCAAGGATAAAAATTAAAAAAAAAAAATCTTAACTACAGATGACTTAGTCTTCTCCAGAAGACTACAGATGTTTCTAAGGGCTAAAACTCCATGTCTGCTAAAGCTCACATTATATAATCCTTATCTGAAGGGCTTCCTTTAATTCCCTTATCTTCTCCCTCCTCCTAGCAGAAGAGAATAGGGAATTAAGGGAAATTTGTTACCCAACTCCACCACCTTCCTCTAAATATCCTTGCAACTGTTCCTGTACTTTACTATGGAGTAGGGTGTCAAGCAAGAAGGGATCTCCTGAATCACCTCTGTACTCAGCACTGCACTACCGTTCATCAAATGGCATTTGGAAGATGGAATTTCCTACAAATAAATCCATAATAAGGTTTTCAGGCACCATAAACACTTCAAAAGAGCTATAGATTTTAATTCTGGCCTAGAGGGAAAATATTTCCCCAAGCTGGCAAAGTTACAGGCAGACAGCAACTAAAGAGACACCACACATGTAATAAAGGTCTAAAGATGAAAATAAAATCAGTCTCTTAACTAAGAGGGTGGTGGAAACCTGACAACAAACTCAGTCACTCTGACTGGCCAAAATATAAAAACCAATCACATTTGTATTTGATTGAAATACAGAATGAAATAATAAATGACACATTTATGTTTCTTCATTAGTTTAGTCTTCAAAAATTTAAGGACATATATCCAAGATCCTCAAATTAAATGCCTTTTTTCTTTTCTCCAAGTGCTGAAAATAACTTTTGTGCTGTGCAACACATAAGGTTCAAATTACATATGTTAATAATATTAATCAATATTAACTGTAGAATAAGTCCTTACACATACTGCAAGTCAACAAAATCAAAGAAACTCCACTGCCCCCAAACCAGCACCATCCTGGCATGAAGCAGCTCAGAATCTATTAACTGTTCATAGCATCTTCAGTACAAAAACAGACTAAACCCACGGACAAGACATCTTTAAAGAGATACTGAAGAGGCAGAGGCATGTCCTCTAATATCCTCAATCCAACAACTGTGGATGTTAGGCGAGTATGAGGGGAGGGAACTGCAGAAACTGATTAAGTCTAAATATTCTCCTTCAACAGAAGGGCACATGCTGCTGACGTGACAGAGGCCACTTGCCTAGGCAAACCATTAGTTTGCCCCAGTGGGGTATTTCCTATATTCTTATGCTTTAGGCTAGGCTTGACACGTATCTAAAAATTAGCAAGTATGGGCAGGTTTTAAAATTTGCTTGATCATATGCACCTAGTTAGTGCACATAACCAAGCCCTCACAAATCCTGCCTGACAGTAACATCTTATTGTTAGCAGGCATAAACAGCCTTTACAAGACTGCTGACATATTTCATAGATCACACTGAGACCACATCTCATTTTTAAAGAAAAATCATTAAGGACATTATATATACAGCTCATGGTTTATAACTCAAAAGATAGCTAGTTCCATTAAATCTCTCACTGTGCACATGTGGCAGGCAGAAAAACACATTAAAAGCATAATGAACACAAAAGTTTAAATAATCATACATCATCTTGAAATGGGCCCCTAAGAACAGCTTTTATGTGAATTTTGAGGAAGTAGTAATAACTACGAAATGCCTTCCCCCATCCTGTTCTTCAGTATAAATATGGGTAGTTCTTTAAAGCAGGCATTTTAATCATACTCATGTCTGACATATTACAAAACACTGGCACATCAAGACACACTTTTAAAACAAATACACAAGTGGAATTCTTAGGAAAGAAAACAAAACATCATTGTGTCCCTACACACATCTGTTGTGTCCCACATATTGAATCTTGTCTGCACTCTTGGCTCTCCCCCTCCTTGTTCTGCAGTCTTAAAGAGAATTAAGAAAGATATGAGGTCAGGTGATCAAAGGTAAAGAACAGTTTCATTTCAAAAAGCAGGTTACACAAGTGAAAGATCTTTAGCCTGAAAAAGAACAGTGGAAAGGGGAACTCAATAAAACCTCAAGTGGCATGGAGAGAATTGCTCTCTGCCTTGTCCAGAGCAGGGACTCTGGAAGTTTCATATTTGATCAGCAGGTGTCAGAACCATTCCTTTACTTGTCTCAAGCCTTTGTTTTTGTTTTTTTTTTAATTTACTATTAGGTATAGTAAACAGAGCCTCCACTTAAAGGCATATTTATTGATACAGAAAAGTGTTGATGTGAAAAGCTTCTAGGGGCTCAATAAGCACCTGGAGAAAAGTCAACTGAAAGCTATTAAAGAAAACAAAATAACACACACACCCCATCATTTAAGGCAAGGAAGTTCCCAAGATGCTGCCAACAGCCTGTCAACTTTCCATTTCTTTGCTCAGAAGGAGGTTGTCAAGTAGGTCCTGTAATTTGGCAGGGCCTTGGATGGTAGGGGCATAAATAAAAAGAAAAGAAGGCGAGCCAAAAGGACTAAGAGGTACTGGAAGACCAGAAGAGTGCCTGTAGCCAGGTGCATGTTGCCATGGTTGCCCTTTCACAAACATGATGAGTCTGGGGATCCTGCGAGTGCCTGCTGCTGGGTTTTCTAACTGAAGTCCCCAGCTGGCCAAGGAGTGAGCAGCAGGAACATGCTGACACACCAGATTATCAGGATTTCTCCTGAATGTCTGTGGAATGCAAAGGTGAAGGAACAAATTGGAATAGAAATCTCCCAAGCCATTTCCATGAGGTGGCTTGAGGACAAATCAGCTGGCTGTTGTGCAACAAGCTCCCCACAGGTGAATCAATACGGGCAGCTCACACGATCAAGGATAAAAAAAGAAACTTTTGGGGGCAGGACTCATTGGGTACTGCCTGCTTGCAGGAACAGACATGGCCATGGCCAAAGGGCAGCCTTCACCTGGAAGGAACTGGGGAGAAGGGGGTGTCAGAGGGAAGACAAGCCAGATCATTCCTCATCATGTACTGTGCATGAGGTTTCCAACATCACTCTCCAATCATCCTCTACCACATCAGTGGGGCACAGGGTGCAAGTTCAGTGGCTATGCAGCAGGGGCCCTCCCACGAGATTGCTGAGAATGGCATATAGGGGCTAATCAGGCATTTTATCTGACCAGCCACAGATATTCTTCTACTCTTACGTGACTTCAGTACTCCATGTATATAGCATAAGCCAACTAATCATGGGTGGGTTTTAATTTAACAATTTACAGACTCAAAGTAAAAACAGAGATCAACCATCTGTCATATGAGACGAGGATTTGAAAATTTCATTAATTTTCTGAAACTGCTAGCTAAGATATTCAAAGAGTTTCATTACTACAAAGAGCCTTTTTATGCTGTTAATCCAGATTAGTAGTGACTGTTCAATTTAGAGTTTGCCTAAATCTTTAGTTCTACCTGATGCAACAGAACAGCCTAATTCTTCCTTCCTTTGAAGCACGGCCCTGCCCTCTGAAAATTCTTCTCTGCTCCTTCCCCTACTTCCTGCTCCAAATTCATGGTTCATTGTGCTTTTACTGCTTTACAGCCCATCCACAGACATTTCAAAAAGGAAAGTACTTCAGAGCTCCTTTGCAGATTTTTACTCCTTTATTTGTTTTTAGTGATTTGATCACCTGCTGGCCCAGCCACATGGAGAAAAACATACTCATTAATCTTAAAGATCTTCATCATTTTCATAGCTGATAATCAGAGAGAAATCAGCAGCTCTTCTTGGATAAGAAAAATAAAACATTTTATCACAAAACACAACTTTTTAGTTGTACAAGCTGCCTTTCATCTGACTTACACACCACAATCTTAGAGGGAACCGTAACTGTAGACAGCCCCTTATCAACCAATTTTCCACTCTAAGGTGGTCTGATCTCAGTCTGAGTCCAACTGTTCATTTAAACTACCTCCCTCAGCACACACACATTGTGTGGGAATGTCTCCTAAGAGGGGACATTCTCACGTGTCCAGTACTATTAACATGGCATTCCTGGCAGCTGGAACAAATTGCACTGAGGTAGCCAGGAGCTGCCCACCTGCTGGGCTCTGCTGAGCCACAAAAGCAGCCCAGACCACTCCAAACCGTGTGTTCGAAAAGGTATTTTCTCATAGCTCAGGGCGTGCCTGGGAATACAAGGCAGAGGGCACAAACTCAGCATCACTGACACTCCAGCAAGCCAGGAAACCCTCGGAGAATTTGATTTTGAGCCTGGCCTCTCGCTCCTGTTGTCTGGCAGAAACGGCCATGCAACTTTACAAAGGAGACAGGCCAATACCCACCATATTGGGCCTCACGTCAGTGGGATTTCTAGCAGCTGTTAATGTCCTCCTAAAAGCTGTGCCCTGTGGGCTGCACCACAGGATTCTTGGTATTTTTAAGTGAACCAACATTTTGCCCTTCTCTAAGCAGCCAGAAAAACCTCCAGTTGGAAAGTCAAAGTAACTGTCCTTCCTGGAAAAAACAATTCTCCATATTTACTGAATCTACTGTGCAAGCCTGGTTATTATCAAGATCGTCTCATTTCCTCCAAATCACAGAATATTTCAGTACTACAGATTTAAAGGAAGCAAAATTAAAACCTATCCTTGTGGCAAAGAGATACTGAACACTTAACATGAATATTTTGACATTTATAAATCAAATGAAACAAAGTAAATGGTCACATTTGTACTGCAGCAGCACTCTGCCCATTATGCAAGATGTGCTGGAGGGTGGGGTGAAGAGGAAGTCCCAGGCTCTGTTTTAATTTGGAAACATCTGTCCCTAGGGAAGGGACGAACGTCAATAAGGCATCATCTCACAAGCTGATTTTGTATTTTCCTTTCACAGTTAACTGCACTGCTGATCTAACCATAAGCAGAAATTCTATAAAAATTATACAATTATCTCCACCAAGACTCTTGATCCTATTACTTCTACAGGCAAGTTGTGTTTCTGTCAAGAGTATCTGTGTAGAACTGGAATGACTGAAGTTCCTTATTTCTAAGAAGAAATAGGTGTGGTGTATTCTCAGTAATACCGAGTGTGCAAGTAAGTAGAGATTCTCTCCTCAGCAGCACACCAAAAAGAAGAACGATCCTTTTAGGGGTACAACGTACAAACACTGTCTTTGATTTCCAGTGAAACCTACTATCACAGTATCTCCATAGTCTCCAGCTCGCAGCAGACACAAAGCTGTCACATGGTCTGCAACACCTAGCAGTTGTTAGTCAAGAAGAATGACAGGTCAAGACTGGTAAATTCACAGGGCTCCAAAGTCAACATTTTCAAAGAAAATATATTATTTAAAAAAAACAAAACAAGAAAAAAAAATTCAAAACAAAAAAAAAAAGAAAAGAAAAAACCAAACAAAATTAAACAAAAAATTCCAAAACCCTCTCAGAATTACTTCCAGCACTTGAGGCAAGAAATGCTTTCCCTGCTTTTTTTTTTCTTAAGGAACAAACAAAACCAAAGAGACTTTCCCTTAAGCAGACTGGAGTTTACTCACCAGCTGTAACTTTCTCTCTCCCCCTCTGAAACAAATACACCCACGAAACAAACTAACTAGCCCTGCAAACATTTAATTGTCTACACAAACATGAGTAAGTCAAGAGCAGATAAGGTGTAAAGCTTCGCTTGGCCAGTTTTTCTCTTGGCTCTAAATACTGTAACTGATGCCACAAGTACATTCTGGACAGCTGGAGCAGTTCACCACAAATACATTTGGCCAGCTGAATTTGGCAGTTGAAGTAAGTTGAAGGACAACAGCAGTAGTTTTGCTTCTTTTAAACAATCTCAAATAGAACAAAATATTTCAGTTTGCAGAGACCTCCACCAATCATCTAGTTCAGCAGCCTGACCACTTCAGGGCTGACCAAAACCTAGAGCATGTTGTTACATGCATGGTTCAAATGCCTCCAAAACACTGACAGGCTCGGGGCATCAACCACCTCTCTAAGAAGACTGTTCAGGTGTTTGATCATCCTGAAATAAAGTAAAGAAATGCTTCCTAATGTCCATACTTCCTCTGGTGCAGTTTTAACCACTCCCATGCATCCAACCACTGGACCTGAGGGAGAAGAGATCAGCACGTTCCTTTCCACTTCCTCTCGCCAGACAGCTGGAGAGAGCAGGGAGGTCTGCCCTCACACTCCTTCTCTCCAAGCTGGATGGACAGAATCCTCAGCTACTCTTCATAGGACATTCCTTCCAGCCCTGTCACCAGCTTTGTTGCCCTCCTCTGCCTGCATCCAAGGACCTTCACATCCTTCTTGAATTCTGGGGCTCAGAACGGCACACAGAACTCAGGGTGAGGCCACAACAACGCTAAATATAGCAGGAGAGCAGGGTCTCTACTGTTTCTAAAAATCTTTAGAAATACTAGAAATTTTCACACATGCATGTGGGGTGTTGGGGGAATTGCTGTGGGAGTTCTCTTTGGGGAAAAATATTAGTAAATAGCCAATTGTTGCATTTATTCTGTCAGAAGTTATCCCTTCTGCCGAGTTCCTCTCTTCTCTTTCTCAACAGCACACAATTATTAAGTAAGGAAAGTCAAAGAATTAAATCATATAATGGTGTAAAGGATTTTGTTCTAGATGATTCCTGAAATGACTTATTTCTCAGTGCTGCCACAAGAAGGTAGGAGGAGCAACACAGGTAATGTCACACTTGACACTAGACAGAAATACATGTGTCATTTGTTCCCCAGCAGCCTTCTGGCATCTTCTTCCAAGAACTGTCCAATTCTTTGCCAGAATTTTCCCTTGTCCAGTATAAAGAGTCCTGCTCAATTCAGTAAGGAACAGGATGTAAAAGGCCTTCAACAGTTTTTAAGCTGCATTCTCAAGGTCAAGCTACCGGAAACCTGTCACTGAGTAGATGAAGTCATTATGTGAACAGTATGGAGTACTGCAGAGTCCAGGGTGACAGCAGTATCAGGTAATAGTGTCATTAACTTCCCCAAGCAATTATTTTTCATTGAAGTTAGCCATAATTAAGATCTGAGAAGTTTGCTGAAGATGATATATGGCCTTAGTAACTACATGTAGGATGATTACATGCTCATCTACACCCAGTAAAGGCTACAATATGGTCAAAATACACCAACTGCTATTTTCTTCCTTCTCCTTATCACAAATTTTCCCCTGTGTTTTCTCCTCCTCCCCTAAAGAACACCATTCTCTTGGTTACTTTGCTAAAAAGGAGCTTCTTACCATAATATTTACTCCTTCCACTGGTAACTGCAGTCTCTAAATACTTGTAAGGAGTTATAGCTATCTTAGACAAGTCAGGAAATGTCAAAAGAAAAAACCCAACAAACTACAACAGAGCTAAAGGGATTGATTTATGATGACTACAATGGAAGAATAGAAGAACAAATGACTTACAGTGTAGCTGTTTCCTAACAGAAGTCTGAAATGCAACAAAGAGGGAGAGCAACACAAATACTGTCACTAAAAGAACTTCTGGAGATAGATAAAACAAAACAAGGCAAACAAGTTGACAAACTGATAGATAATAGGAATTCAACAAACAATTGTCCCGTAAGTTATCAATGTTTTAAATTAAAATTCTGGTGCAAGTCATGCAGCCATCAGTGTCTTTGAAGTAGATACACATTTACATGGAGGAGAATTTGGTATTACCTTATCACTCTGAATAGAAGCAAGGTGAAATTTAAAAAGTAATTAATATTTATAATAGATAAGGAAAACAATCATAGCTATCCTACTCACTAAGCAAAATTCACTACTTTACCTAACAAAACTCTTAAGATGCAACTTAGACTTTGGAAGAGCTTGCAACTTTCAAGTGACAGTCTTGCCTGGAATTTGTTATAACTCATTCTACAAACAGCTGTTATGTATTTTTTTTACATTAAACAGGATTTTACATTTGATAGGAAATCAGTGTGACTTTAGTTGGATTCCCTTTGTTCCAAGGATTTTTTTTTTTAATGAATCACTGACCACATTCAAAAAAGCAGCAGCTGAACACAAGGTTCTCGACAGCCTTTCTATCCTGGATGCAGGGTATCAATGGGAGAGCATTATTACCATCACCCTCAGCTACAATAGTCTGAAGTATAAGTCCTGGTTTATTTTTACTAAAATAAGTGGACACACACCCTTGAAAAAAAAGGCAAGAGTTTGAATACACACAGAACCTATGTGAGCATAAAAATAATATTCTTGATGGGATGCTTCTGCCTGCTTCTAAACACTGCAGCTAAAATGACCTCCAAAGTTTTTTTATAACCTTCATAGATGCATGGGATTGCTGCTGACAAACAGCTGAAGTCCCTCCCAGGCACACCAGCATGCTTACACTAGACACCCAGGAATGCACTCCAAGAACTAGAAAGTGCAGTGAGCTCTTTGAGCTTAGTACTGTACTTCACTCACACAAAAGGCTAGACCAAGGTTTTATATCTATGTTTGCAGAAGCATTGCTTAATCTTTAAAAGAGGTCCTACCAGCAATGTTCATCCCGTTGCATCTGCTACAAATCATGTTTCTAAAAAAAGGCAGCATCTTTTTGTGTGCATGTGTCTAGAAAGAGAGTGGCTACACACACACATAAAAGAAAATTTGCAGCAGACTAAACAGCAGGAGGAAAAAATAACATTCTCCCTACACACTCAGTTTAGCACTCCTTAAGTACTGGGAGCGAGGTGTATGCTTGTTTTCAGAACAGATAATGCAGCCTCATCCCTCACCTGTGCATGTAACAGAGTAAGGCACTTCATAAATTTTCGGGTGACCATAAAACTGATGGGTTTGAGATTAGACCATGGAGATACAGTGACAGCAGGAAACCCTGGAAGCTGACACACTGCTTTACCTCACGCTCCCACTAACTAACAGTATTTAAACTCTGTTAGCCATCAATGAGAAGCACTGTACGATTAGGTCAGATTTAAAATAATTTCATAATAATAAAATTAAATAGGTGTATCTCAGGTAGCATCCAAGAAAAATCCAGCTCAAGTAAGCGCATGTATTTTCACTGCAAAAATCCCAAATCACAGAATCACAGCTCAAACTGTTCTGTACTGCATTGCTGTCTGTGTAAAGAGGCCCCAGTGAAATTCTCAGGGATGCGCTTTAGAACAGGCAAATACATTTTCATTTGCTATTCCCATTCTAATACAAAACTAAGACCCTTAAACCTTTTCAAACTACATGGGACAATTGACCAATATTGCTTTTGCATAGTCAGGTAATTATAAAGGTTAGACTATGCAACAAAATGATGGTGCAGCTACGGCCAACCCTCCCAGCTGAGTGGTTTCGTTCCAGTTAGTGTTACCATAATAGCCTATTGCTGCTATTGTTATCTCATTGCCATTAATGAAGTCCAGGTACATGCTACTGCCACACCTTCATTTCAATAACTTAAGAAGTTTCATTCCTGCATAGAATGCCCATGAAGTTCCTTCAGTTCGTTTTTAAACTTTCAGCAAACAAACAATAGGGAATTATTTATTTCTCGAAATAATACTTTCCCAGACAGATAGTGTATATTAACTCCACATTCCCTATTCAAAATTACTTAAAGAACAAAAGGCGGAGACTAAACACATTATAAGAGCTATCAAAACACTTAAAGACAGTACAAGGAGCTAAAGTTTCAAGCCACCGGTGTGGCAAAACAGCTCACCCTCCCCTTGCTGCAGCTGCTCCGAGCATCCCTGCGGGGCGGCGGGTCCCTGTCATACGGCGTGAAATCTGGGGCAGGAGGCCTGATTTCCCTGGGCCCGCCTTGAACACAGAGGGAACTGAAGTACCAGGTTGCCTTCCGCAACAAGCCACCCAGGCGGAGAGAGGGGGCCAGGGCCGCCCGCCCTCCTGCCCCGCCGGGAGGGGCGGGGTGTGGCTGCGAGGGGGTCAGCTCGTCGGGACAACCCCCTGCGCTACAGGAAATCCGCAAGAGGTGATTTACGGGCAGGGTTCATTCCCATCCCACTGAGCTGACAGTTCAGCTGAAAAGTATTAATCTGGGCCCTGAAAGCTTGTTAAATAGCGAACTTTACCCGTAGGCTGGGGAAAAAAGAAA
>VZRQ01011079.1:52413-121395 GCA_013397975.1 Machaerirhynchus nigripectus
GCTCCGCACCGCGGGCAAGAGGCCGCCGGGGCGCGCCGCGGCTCTGCCGAGAAGGGGCGGCGGGCGCGCCCGGGCCCGCAGAGTTGGGCTCGTACGGCCCCGAGCTTCGGCTCCGCGAAGATGAAGCCCGCGGTAGGTTCCAGCCCCGAGAAGAAAGCAAAGTGCCCGGCTCGTTTCATTTGGCTCTGAAGTCAAGGGGTGAAGTTCGGTAAAATTCACACAGAGAAATCATGCAAAAAAATTTTGTGAATCCTAATCAATTACTTGTTGAGCAGCGTTGGCAGCTTCACTTAAGACAGTATGCAGCTATTTTTGGCTGGAGAAAAAAAAGATTTTGCCGTGTTACAAACAGTAATCCAATGAGCACCATAATTATTTGTAGCCTTTCTATCAATGACATCTTGGAGCCGTCTTCGAAGAGAAGTAACACCCCATTCAGAGCCCGAAATAAAACTGAGCACAGATCCTGTGTTCCAGTTACACTGTGATTAAAAGTTTTTAAAAAATGCTATTCCGCCAAGTGCTATCAAAGTAACACATTACAGCCTGCTCAAATCTCAGCTATGCAAAAGGAAAATGTTATATTCCCTATACTCTTATTTTTTTCTTTATTACTGAACCTTGTGTAAATACTTAAAAAGCTTTTAATTCAACTTTTGTATCACTTCTATACATCTTTTGGTAATTAGACTGTATGGGAACCAACTGTGGGAGCAGATCCCTGACTGCCTTGACTGGATGCTGACAGTCTGCTCATGTTACACTGCTCTTATTCTTTGGGAATCCCATTATGTTACTATTCTGGCAGTTAGACATAAAGGTGTCTCTAATAGGCTCTCAGGTACCTCCGGTTCTTTATTTATTTATTTATTTATTATCATTTCCAATATGGTATTTTAGCACGCTGCTACACAAATAAATATTTTGATTCTAGAAAGTAATCACTTCATTTGCAATCAGAATGAAATCCAAAAGTTTAAATAGAGCTGTATTTTAAGAGTGTGTATAGTCACTAGAAAACTATTGAAGAACTAATTTTTTAAATACCTCCACATCGGAGTAAAGCAATGAAATAAAGACAGGCGTAGAAGTGAAGCAGAACAGCTATGAAGATACAAAATAGCATACATAAATTAAAAAGCCCATTGTTCTTCACTGGACCCTTACAGCGCTTCAGATCAAAGCATGGGATTAAAGCCCAAAGAGAGCATAGTTCAGGATGCAAAATTCATCTAAATAGAAATACAGCATTACCAATTTGAGTTTAAACATATTAAAATCTCTCAAAAGTACCACAGACTAGTAAAGAAAGGAAGTTCTTTTGCAGCCCTTTATTAAACCTGCCTGACAAATCATGCACAGATAATATTATTTCAATAACCGAGTGCCACGCAAGGAGAAGCCGCGTAACTAAATCACAAAACAGGATGAAACATACCACTCCCGCTGTGCCATCATAATATCAGCTGGCTTCATTATTTATTTCCCCAGTTCTCCAGCACTTTCGTTCTTCCCCCCCACAATTCATAGAACATCCATCATGGGATCAAAGGCTTTTATGTAATAGAGCATTTCTACCACCTGCCCTGTATAGCAAGTTGAAAGTGTCATAATTGAAAGCTAGTAATCATAGTCATGGTGGCTCAACTCTAAGTCTAATCAGTAAGTTTTAAAAAGAAAGTGGTTGAAATCTATGATACTTTGTATGTTCTGTGTACAAACATAAATATTCCATTGGCTCTGGGACACTAAGGTTTTCTTCAATCTAGACTGTATTTCTCTCCATCCCATAAAAGATGGCTGATTTAAAGGTTTACAAATTAAAATATATTTTGTCCTTTTCTCCACTACCTAATGGTTAATATTTCTCCTTTTGTCTTCAAATTAAGTAGAAATCAGCCTACAGGACAATTAATTTCAAATTCTAAGCAACACTGTGTACACTAACAGTGAGCTGACCTTATAAACACAAATGACTAAAGAGATATCCTAATAATGTAAAGACAAAGGTCTGGGTCTTACTGTCCTATATGCTTCAATGACAACAATGGCTACTGTTGAAAAATAAAGAAATTTTTTTTTATGTCAGAAGATTCCTTCAAATGAATTCTTTTGATATTGTTTTAAGAATGATTTTTAAAAATCCAGGCCCCAATCCCTTGTTCAAGTTGGTGTAACATACATCTGCCAAGCACACTCCTCTCCTGTATCTAGACATACCTGAAGTGTTCCTTTCAGATACATTCTGCTTCTGAAACTCGGATGCGTTTCAGTGCCTATCCATTTGTTAGCAGGATGAAAACTGACTACAAGAAATGTGAGCTGAGACTGGAAAATAGAAGAGTTAAGAGCAGACAGAAAAATCAGTAGCATGCTTTCGTAATGACATCTATTTGCTTAATATAGAATTAAATGCTAACAAATGTTTTCACAGAATGTAATTTCCATTCTCTTTATATTTAAATTATTATGTTTGGTTCAAAGCAATCTCCTTTTCATTCTCCTATTAAACAGACAGAGACATACCCAAGAGTTAAAATCAGACACCATACTTCGTTTTTGTTTTAAAACACATAGTCTTACTGGTAAGTTTCAGTGGAATTTATATTTAATGTAAATCTCAAAGGTAGAAAACTCTGCTCCCTGTGTGCAGCAACTCAAAAGACTGTGGAAGTGCCATTCTGGAGTCATCCCAAAAGATGAAGGCACTAAGTAAGCTTCCTTAGTTCCTTTACAGACAGGACTCCACCATACTTCCTCTTATGCTTAAAAAAATAAATTGGCTATTGATCAATGTCTAAAATATTATTGTGTGGTGTAGACACCACAAATTAGCTGTAAATGTTTAGGGAAAAAAGAAAAAAAAAGAAAAGGTAATTCAGATTCAGTGCCAAACTGAACAGATGCATTTTCTGCCATTGAATAATTCAATCCAAAGTTTTATTACACATTTCTTATCATATTGCTTATCTACTCAGACTAACCAGCTTTACAGAAGATTTAGCTACTGAAAAAGGGGGGTACAGTGGATTGGAGGCTGTAGTCCACTTCTCTAAATTTCTTCTTTGTATAAAACATAATTTAATGGAAATATTTAGGAGTACTGCCAGTTTTACTGATTATGAGAGTAATGTCCTTCCTCACTCATCAAAAGCACATTTAAAAACCTTTTTCTTGGTATGAGCCCTCATTTAGTATTTCCTTTTATAATCCTAGAAAACGATGTAAGCATGGTGGCTTGGAGATCATCAATAGCTACTGAAATATTTTCCTTGACTTCGATCAGGTAAAACTTACTCCATGGGAAACTGTTCTACACCAAACTTCCAGCTAGGACTCCTGAAATGTAGTTTTATCCATTCATTTGCATTATTGCCAGGACAAATAACTTCAGTTAAATGAGAAAGACATCATTGCTGCAAAATAATTTTCTGCAATGCTTGACCTGTCAGCCTGCACTTTTCTATCTAGAAAATTCTCTTTTGTTTGGTATAAAAGTTGGTCCCTTTTGAAAATTAATTAACAAGACAAGAATCCTTAGAATTCAGCTTTTTGACACCAGTTGATATTCAAGGATTACAGGATTATTGGGATTTCTTTGTTCTCAGGGATTCCCTTTTTAAACTATTAAAATCAAAACCATTGGCAGCTAACATTAGAAGTTTTCTGTGCTACAGACTAAATGACTGCAACAGTGTAAAACTCTTCCAACCTTTGCTATAATAAGGGGTTAGTATGATGCAAAAATGGACAGCACCAGGCTGCATCTCAAGAAAAGTGTTTGAATTACCCAAAGTCAATTACATATCTCTAAAGTTGTCCTAAACTTAGAGTGGAGAAAGCCCTAAGCACACATTTTATTCAGCTGACTTAGGTTAGGACTTTTCTCTTTACCGTAGTTTTTCTTCCCTCTTGTGATGTAAGGTCGCACACAACAACAGGTATGCGGGGTTATGTTAATTTAACATCCCGTAAACTGATGATGTTCATTGTTATAACCTCTGATTGCAAATTTATGCTGCCTCTTAACTGAAAGCTGTGCACAATCTAAACTGTGTATAGATGAAGCCATGTCACTAAACAAACAATCTTAGATTCAGCAAAAATATTAGGAGCTAACAGCACATGACCACTAAACATACAAACACTTACCATGATACATACCTTCCTGCAGTAGTTTTCCAAGTGACAAGCTATGAGACAGCATATTAAAAGTCTTTTTTTTTTCCCAGTTATACTTTAAAAATCTGGTAATATTACAGGGAAAAACAGTTCCAAATCAATTCAAGAGACNAAGATAGCATATTAAAAGTCTTTTTTTCCCAGTTTTACTTACCCCTTTTTTTTTCCCAGTTATACTTAAAAAATTTGGTAATATTACAGGGAAAACCAGTTCCAAATCAATTCAAGAGACATTTCTATGTAATTGCTAAAACCATGGCAGAAATAATTATTTCTTTAAAGAGATGCAGTTTTCCCTAACTTTGCTCCTGCTTACCTCCTCTCCACTTATCCATCTGCTGCATTCCTTCTCTTCAATGCTTCAAACTTTCTGATCAATATTTTGCCTATTTTAGAAATAAAGAATATGTTAAACCCTACAAATGTAAAATGCTGAAGTATTAAAACCTTAAAAGAATTGTCAAACAGTATTGAGACCAATTCATCTCCAGACCCAGAATAGCGTAAATGCATTATTGTAATGATCCTCATTTTTTCTTAATAGGTTTTCTTTACCAAAGTAAATTCTTTTCTCCTATTTAAAATGGCCTTTTACATACTTGCACACTTACCCATCCTTACTTAATCTTCTTGTTTTAAACTGAATGAGATCAGTGCTTTCAAAGTCTTTATAAATTTTGGTTCTCCAAAGTTACGCTTATAACCGACATCTGAATAACATTTATTCAGGGCTTCATTGAAAGATGATGCTCAACACTGAAAAAGGGTAGTTCAAAACTGACCTGTGTTGTGCAGAACAAAATACCCCAACCCATTCTTCTGCATGTACATCCTCATGTGGTATTTGCTTTTTAGGCAGATTAATTTTAAGTTTGCAATAGGATGTAATTCTTGTATATTTTTGAGGATTTTCTATCCAGCCAGATGTTCCCTTTCCTGTAGTTGTAGATCTGATTCTTCCAACATAAGTGGAACACTCGCATTTCCCAAGAGAAAGGTGTCCATTATCTCCTATTGTTTTCTAGTCATTTTTTCACTTTGAGAAAGTTATTTCCAATTTTAAGTCTATCTGTCTTTGCTGTCCTTGCTCCCTAGGTCTCATCTGTACATATAACAAAGCAGAGGTGTATTGCACCTGTGCTGCCCTTGCTTCCTTGTGGTCAGAAAAGGTGTTGTTACTGACCTATTGCAAAGTTTAGTTAAAGGCTGAAAATTCCCTCCTGACTTGCTTCCAGACTGCAGGGTTTGCTTCATCCCATCATACTGATTCAGAATCCAAAAATGCCAGAATGGGGGGACATTTAGGTCTGAGTTTCTTGCTTAGGTCAAACTTCATTTTTCACATAACTGAAAATATTTGGAGATGAATTTAAAAATGATGAAACAGAGATTTTTGGTTTGGGTTGAGTCCTTGTTTGGGTTTGTTGGTTTGTTGGGGTTTGTTTTCTTTTTCTTTGATACACCAGGTAGTGAACCTCTGGAATTTGATGTTATGAGAGGTTTAAACAGTGAGGTTTAAAAATGGATCAGACATAGTTCTGGGGATCAGGACCATAAAATGATTTTTTAAATAATAGAGAGTTGGAGGGGTGAATGGTAGGAGTAGTCCAATGTTGGATACATTATTCAATGAATACAGATGTTGGAAAAGCATGAAGGAAATGGACTGCAGTAGCAGACACTCAGTGTGCTCTCCCTAAATAGCATATCCAATTGCAACTGTTGGAGACAAAAAAAATAGATAAACAGTCTAGACAGATGGTTTGTCTAAGCCAATAAGACATATCTTATATTTTGAGGCAAAGTAAATCAATTTCTCATTGATTCAGGTCCAAACCACAGAGTAAATTTTTTCTTGTCTTACAGTCTCATGTTCAGATTGCTATACTTAGTCATAACAAAAATACTTATTTTTACACATTATTTCACCAAAAGTCAGTCCAACAGATATGGTTGAAAAGAAGTACACAGGAAATCAAATCTGTAAAATAGTCTTTATAATTTTCAGGGAAATGAATGAAGAGTGCTATTGCCATCCTCATTGAAATAAGATTTAATCATTCAGTTAGATAAAGAGAAAACCTAAACCAAACCCCATGTATCAGCTTTTTGGATACATCTCACAGAAAAACAGCAATGCAGCAGTTGCAGATACTTTATCTCTTTTTTTTTTTTTTTTGACAACAAATAAGACAAATCAAAACAAGAAACTTGCATATCAACTTTCAGCCAGGAAGTTACCAGTACTAACAGTTTGAATTTGCAGCATGCTTAACTTGGTTACTACGAAGGTTTTGTTCTCTGCTAAACAATTGCTTAATAAAACCCCTAACATGTTCCCTTCAAACAGTTACAGGTTTTGATGCTGAATCAAGAGTGTTATTGTTGCCATCAGACCTCAGGGTACCTCCTGGGCACAGACCTAGAAGGATGAGGAACCACCATCTCTAAGAATTCAAAATTCAATCCCTAACTTTTCACTTTTCAAAAGCTGCTAAGAAACAAACAAACAAACAAAATCAATGACAACAAATTAAAGAACAAAGGTGCACTGATATGGAGATTGCATCAGAGGCCACAAATAATTCCTTCCTTCACTGTCTGGCCAGAAAATTTCATTTTCCTACACACTCAGCACTGGGTGGGAGAGGTCCTAGTTCCCTGAGATATAGTGAAAGCCATGCTAATTTCCCCCATTATCATGAATGAATTTATGGAATAAGAGACATGCTTAGATCAGCTCTTGACTGCTTCTTATTTTCAGCACAACCTGTTAATCTGTCTCTGTCCAGTGCCTTGATGCTCAACACCTCAGGCTGAACTAGGCAACTGATGCATGCAACATGGTACACTGCGCAAAGCAGGCTGTAGTAGAGTACATCCATCGTCCTTCTGGTTGCTTATCTGTCTCTAACTTGAATTTAAGCAGCTACTACTGACCTAAAAAGCAGGTAGCATGCTGAGCCTAATCTATTTCTTGAATTCCTATCCCATCATGAACCTACAGCTATACTCCACAGGGACACTTCAACTAATCTGTCCCAGTATAAAATTCTTAAGTGCAAAGGGTAGATCAACAGACCATTTTCAGGAGCAGGTTCCAGCTGTGGAACTCAACCTAATCTTCTCTATTGATAATGAATATAAGCCTGGGTGTATTCAAAACTAAAACTAACCCCAGCTTCTTAGTAAGACTCCCTGCAGTGATGGCATCTTCCCAGGGTAACCAGCTGATCTGGACAGAGAAAGAGAAGGTAGAGAGACAAGCATGTAAATTTTAAAAAGCTAAAAATCGCAAATATTTTATTAAAAAAAAAAAAGATGGGTTTCAAACTGTGGATTATTACATTAAAATAATTTTCAGAGATGCACAGATGTTACTTTTGCTTACTTCTTCTGCCTTATAATTCTGAATGGTCAAAAATTACCTTTTATGTAACTGTATGGCCAGTCAGATATCCCACTTAAGCAGGATAGAGAAAAGTCCAAGTCATCCTTCCATCTTATTTTTCTGTTCCCTTGACATGCGACCGGTCAGGGGCAGTCCCTCTACTATGGAAGGACTGTGGCATGAGGGAACATGCAGGTGTGGTACTGGGTTCGGGGTTGCCCCAGGTGAGGAGGTGTAGAGGAGGTCAGACTGTCAGACGACCTGATGTTAACTTTAATCTCTTTTATGGAGTAGGGTACAGTCAAGGACAACCTCTCCAAGCCCATTAGCTCAGATACATGAAAAGAGAGGAAAAAAGAGAGACAGGATCTTTTTGGGGATCTGCCCATATCAGGTAAGTAACCTGGTGAAGGTCACTGAACCCCAGCTACATGGTACTGCTGCTGAGACTACGAAGACAGCCACAAGAGAGGTGAGACAAGTTATGCTATAGTTTTAAAAGCATTTTTCTGCTTCCAAGGCATGCAGATAGCACATGGCTTCACCACACACTTTTTGCTCTTGGGTTACTCCTAGTAAGTTTCTAATACTTCATAAGGAAAATAGGTGTTAATTAGTGGATCTCTGGAGTTCTAGTATTCTAGTTGGTAAAACTACATCCAAACCGAACAGTCAAAAGGAATATTTGTTTCCACACAATTCTGAAGCTATTCACCTGACAGACTAAATATTATAGCCCAGTTTTGCACTGAAATCTTTAAGGCAACCGGAGGGATTAGGAGCCATAATTAATTGTGATCATATCATTTTACATTGTAAGAGCCTTCTTTCAAATCACATATGATTTTCTAAGTTCCTATTCCTTTTCTTATCCATATATGTTGATCATCTATGCCAAAAGGGGTAAGACTCAAGTGAGAAAGAGATGTATTCATGTAGTGATATTCAGAGCAAGGCTGTTAATATTCATTAGAGATCTTGAAAAGTCATTTGATTTTTAAAACTATGCAAGAAAAGTGTATTCCCTTTTTTGTTAAACAGAACCTCAAAGTCTAGATATACAGTAGTTTCAAAGGATTTTCTGCATATTGTGTGAGCTATTGTTTAGTTAAACTGTGTAACAGATCCCTTGTTAAATAATAATGCTGGGTGCCAGTAGGAATAAAACAACTTTTTGAGTTCAATCTACTCTCAGTCAAGGTCAAAAAGAGCTGGGATCAAACTCAGTGAGTTTTCAAAAGCTTACCCTAAATATACAGTATCAAAGTTCATAATTAAGAAGACTCATTTCATCAGTCAGCTTCATGTTTGCACAGCAGTGGGAGTAATTATAACACAACTCGTTTTTTCAGGTTGGCTTGAACACTTGACCTTATAAGCAAACTCCTTTTTTCCCCCTTCCTAAGATGCAAAGCCAAACCATTTGGTTTTAACAAAACAGAGCTGTCAGTTTGACATTTCAAAGCATGTTTAAATGCTTTCTTTCATTAAAAAGATAGTTTATCTTTAAAACAGATATTTACAGGCTATTTCTACTAATTTTTACCATGCAAACATAAAAAAAAAAATTTCTGCTTTCTTGACTTTTTCTTAAGGTCAGCAGTTGAAATGTATTTGTTCTAGCATTTAGAACACATAGAAATCTTCAAACCCATGCAAATGCCAGGATGCCTCAAGGGCATTGTTGCCTTGATATTCCTCTTGCATCATGCCAACATTTACTGACCAAAGAATGTGAAATCCAAACGGAGAAGTGCAATTGTTTTCAACAGTAGTCATGTGTGGGCAGATATTCATCACAACTAGCTGTACACAGAAAGAGCAAAACAAATAGGAGAGGATCTCATCTCCCTTCTGTCATCCCAGAATTAAGGCTCTAGTCTGAAGCCAAGTGTCTGATGGCCCATTACAGTCGATGAAACAAAACAGGCTCCTTCCAAAGAGGAAGTAGTTTTCCGTTTCTTTGGCATTTTCTCTAGGATATGTGCTAAAATATGTTTTCTCTCACTTAGTGACAGAAGGAAACTATATGCTAACTTTGAGATCCCTAAAGTTACAGAAAAGAAGTCTCATGTTGAGAATCTGCATTAGAATATCTGTCCCTGGGGAGATCCAATGCCATAAGGGGATGCCCAATAAATATAGGTGGGAAGAGGGACAGGAACTTAGTCTCCAACATGGCCATTTGATTATCAAAATGGAGCAAACATTATAGTGGATTAATTGATAAAATGAGTATTTGATTGTTGACTGATAATGCTTTCATATTAAAATTGGTGTATTGCTCATCTTTTTAGCTCTCTATTGAACAAAAATTGAAAGGTGTAACAAAAAGTGATTAGACGTCTGTAGGTTTTACTGGAGAATTATCAAATGAGTGAATGAAAAAAATTCACATTAAAACTGATTAAGTCAGTCTAAAAACTTTTTAGGTCCTCAATGCTCTGATCTTGCTCATGGAGTGATTTCTATTAAAGTACTTTGATTTCTGTCTGAGACATTTGGACTGTCAAAATCAAGCCATATAGAAACAGGATATTGCTAGATGATCTGACGTTCTGATTGAATTTTGGGATGCAGTCATCTGTTGGGAAATATGCCATAAAAAATCTAAGTGATCTACAAAGAGTGAAAGTAGACTACAGATTAAATGAAGGAAATTGCACTTGAGACATAGCAGGTGTGGGAAAAGCTTAAAAAGTTGAGGTAGAGCAAAAAACAGATTAAAAAGATTCCAGTCAAAAAACAAAAAAACTCTACATTTCATCTGATCAGTAGGAAGTCTTTTTAAAGTAGCCCTAACTAGAGTAATAACTTCACTGAGTCAAAAGCTTCTCATATAATACCCCTAGGCCAAGAAAAACCTGACATCTCCCCCTCCACATTTTTTTCCTGCCAATCTCTTAAACTCTGGAAACTAATAACCAAATTGTCTCTTTCTAGTTAAAGAACCTCTCTTATGGAAGTCTACGTTGTGAGACAAACTTGCTGACAATTTTGGTGATCTGGTTAATCTGTTATCCATAGGTGGAACTGACTCTTTCATGGCTCCTTCAGTATTTCAGCAGTAATGCATTCAGAGTATTCTGGTTAGAAAAGTGAACAGATACTGCTCAACAAGTAAAGGTTACAATTTTATCAAGCAGAAACAATATTTACAGGTTCATTGCTTTTTGCCATTAGAGAGAGCACACCATTTTTCTTCCCTTTTTTCATTGCACTGCAACTACAAATTTTTACAACATGTATTATTGATAATCATAACTTTATGAGGATTTTAATTTAACACAATGAAGTGCCTTGCTGGACTCTGTATTATAGTAAGGACATTGATTTTTGATTTTTTAAATTTTTTGGGGGGGGTAGTGAACTAGGAGAGATTCTATAGAACTGTTACATTTTTATAGAGTATGTCAATTCCTGGAATTGCTGTGTGTATCACATAATATATACAAAACATACTAACCCTGCCATGTAAAAAAATGGGCAGGTATTTTATAATTTCAATTTTATTGTAGATTAAAAAAAGCTATTTAGCAAAATCTCACACAAAGTCTCTTAGATTTTATCATGGATGACTACCGTAGCTAAAATAAGGCATTAAAATCCAACATTGCTTTATTTCCTCTCTTCCAGACTAGATTTAGAATTTTGGTCCCAACACAAATGAGAAAGGTTAAAAAAACCCACAAAACTGAAAAAAACCCCAACCCTACTGGAAGAGGGGAGAAACACGAAGCATTTTACAATTACGAAATCTTCTGAATTAGAAATATAGATACCTGACACAAAGTGCATGCCCATGTCTATCTCATTTCAAAGGAACTCCTCTGATTCAATCCATAGCTCTGATCATAAGAGATCCTCATCCAGTTATGCAGGACTGATTATTTGTCCAGATCAGGTTTTTAAAGACTATTGTGGAATGGTATTTTCAATAAGAGTCTCAGGTTTTCACAAACTAGTGGAGAAGCAGGCAGAGTTCCCTTACTCGTGTATCACTGTGGTAGTCCTTACTTATTATTATATTGTATATAGTATACAATATAATAATAGTATATTATATAATTATAGTATTATGAGATGGCTTTTTTTGCAAACCAGATGTGAAAACTCCCCACAAATTGATCCGTTTCTTCTGTTGGAACCATGTTTATGGTTATAATTTAAACAGCATTTTTTCCCTTTGTGCATGTCATAAGAATTAAATAAATGGAAACAAGACAACTGTGTTCAAGGTATTCAGGTATTCTCTTATTTATAGCTAAATAGCAATGATTCTAGACAAGTGGTCTGATTTTCAGAAGTATCATGTTTTATGAACTACTAAATTTAGTTTATCTGAATGCAACACTTGGTGTCTCTAATATTTGAGACTCAGAAAACTGTGCCCAATACCTCTATAAGCATTCTCATTGCAAATGGTAAATGTCTACCTAGGAATGAAGGAATTCCATACTTATTCACTGTAAGGTTCTTGTGCAATAAATCCAAACTGCTCAACTGAATTAATAGCAGACTAGAAAGAGAGCACCAACCAAGTTATGATTTCCACGAGAGATCTGTTCTTCAGAAGCACTGTACTTTTTATCTCTTACATAGAGTGCTGATTGTCCTTTACGAATTTATGAACAGATAATAATTCCACTGCAATTTTTTCTCCTGAATCCAGCTGGTCTGCCACATAGTATTTTTTTTTTAAATGGTACCATATATGTAGCCTTCAGCATTACATAATTAAAATAAAGTAGCACATAGCTTTCTCTTTTATTAACTATAGAGGCTTCTGCTTGACTTTTATTAAAACAAGGAAGAGGTCGTTGTCTTTACCTTTTTTGCCAGCTATTTGAGGTAACAATTCTAGGAAGTTGCAAAAATTATAATTAAATTATGACATTCATTGTGTATTCTTACTTCAAAGAAGAAAAAATTGCGTGAAGTAACATATCCTATTAATCACAGAGATTTGAATCCATCTAATCTTTTTTTATAATTTTGGCAAGACATCTATTATAATGTCAAATACTATTAGTGAAGCTTTAGCTACTCAATACATGCAACACAAGCTCTTGCATGAGAATTGACACAACAGAGCTATAAGACAATGAAAGGGCAGCAGGGCCTGTGGCCTCTGCTCTCCAATTCCGTAATGTGAAGAAAAAGCGAATTCACTAGGAGCTGTCACCTCTAAAACATCTCAGTTCAACATGATTTCACCAAAGATCAAATGGAAAAGGCTAATCTTGTTTTCTAGACACTTAAATCCCATTTTCCCAGGCAGATTTAGCCCAGGTTCATCCAAATGTGTCTTAAGCAGAATATCTTATTCTGAAGTGTATTTTTTTTTTCGAATACAACAGGCA
Source organism: Machaerirhynchus nigripectus (assembly GCA_013397975.1). Lineage (NCBI taxonomy): Eukaryota > Metazoa > Chordata > Aves > Passeriformes > Dicruridae > Machaerirhynchus > Machaerirhynchus nigripectus. The sequence continues at coordinate 65,350 of VZRQ01011079.1, forward strand.
CAATAGCACTGAATATATCAGTGTCACAGTTATTGTTTCCAAAGATCAGGCAGAAGGCCACAAGACATCTATGGAAAGTAGAAAGCATGTTGCTAACACTCTTACAGTACGTTTATATTTTATTAAAATATTTATGTATATTTGCATATCAGAAATTTTCAGCTTGATATCTTCCCACACTTGCAAGCATCCTATATTGGTAGAAAGCAACAAAAACCTTCAGTAGTTTTTTCTAGGACCTTTAAGTTCTTTTTGCTTTTGTTTAAATAATAGATTGACAGGAATGCAATTTACTAGTACTTGGTGTTTTGTACATGAAAGATATCCTTCTGCTCAGTCACATGCATGTTACCATAATAGTTAAAATGAGATGAATAAAACATGTAGCCAAAAATGTTGCTTAAGATTGGTTATCTACAGAAAAACTGTAAAGATCCTGCAAACATGGGATTTAAATAGGTATTTTCCCCTCTTGGCATCCAATATTTAACTCTGAAAGAATTGCTCTGTCCTACTCTAAAGATTTGGGGTCTCCAATTCCAAGATTTTTTCCACTTCCCTTCAGTAAGATTTTATTTTCAATTCAAAGACCAAAGTGTTAAAATGAAGTAAGAGCTATGTTGTACTTAATTAGCAGAAAAAACTACTAAGTATTTACCTGTGAATCTGACTCAAGTCACAATGTTTATAGTTACACTTTGGATATAATTTAGAGACCTGTGTTATTTGCCGGGGGGATGGGGATGAGGGGAAAGACGATATTCCAATACTAATAAAATCCAAAATTCAGTAAAAATCAGTAACAAAATTTTCCACTATCCTCAGTGAGAAAGTTTTGTGCCTAGTGTTTTGGTTTTAGGCAGAAGAGTACATGATGAAGAAATCTAGAGACATTTTGGTTTTACAGATGCGTTGGTCTTGGCAGAATTGATAGCAACATAGCACCGGTGTTCTGTGTTGCAAAACAAGTCTCTGATTCTCCATCAAGTTTGGTCCTGTATTGAAAGAAAGGGAAGTGTTCCTTTTCCAACTTGGCATTCTCAGCAACATATCTTTCTGTTTCTTCATTCTATAGGAATGAAAATGTAATTTAAGGACAAGATGAGGCTTACAGTAAGCTGATTCTGTCATTACAAAAGTGCTTTATTTTCCATTTAAAAATGACTACTTATTTTGAATAGAAGAAAACAAGCCAAGAATCTTGACAATTTGTATTATTTTAACCAAGACCTCCCACAAAAATACTTTTTTTAAAATTGTGGAAACTTACAGGTGTGTAAATTCACAAGTGGAGAGCAAGGCTTAACTGGTTGTTTTCCCTCTGTTAGAAAAGGACTTTTTTTCTATATTTTCCCCCCTCTAATCACAACCAGTGGAGCAGGGAAATCCTCATATACCACTGCATGCTTCTGGAAATATTTATACCTAGTTCTGAAAGAAAAACAAGAAAACCACCAAAATATTCCTCTTCCCTTAAAAAAACCCATGTAAATTAATGTTTTGCAGCTTCAAAGAAGAGGAATAGTAAAAACAAATGCTATACAATATGGGAAATTTGATAAGACCCCAGAATTTTTCTCTTCAGATACCTAGCATTAGATTTTTTTTCTGTTAAAATAAAATAGTCATTCCTTTTTGAACTTCATATGAATAAAAATTTGTGAAAGTGATTTAGCAGGGTTTGTAAAGCCATAAAAGTCCATCAGAAGCAGGGAATTCTTGCCAGCCTCTGTAAAACTCCAACAATACTGTTAAAAATGACTACTGGAAACCCACAGCAAACCACCATAGAGCATGAGCCAAAAACCAAAACCGCATATTACCAAGTTTCTTTTCCTTGGTATCACATAAAATGAAATAAGTACAATTGGAGAAAGATGGGAGTCTATTATTTTCAGGGTTAATGAACAGTATACTACCTCAGTCCATAAACTGAAGGTACAGGAGTTTATAAAGCTGAACATTTAGTTTTAGGATTGCATATTAAGTTATTTTAATGACATTGCTTTGACCAGGCAGAGAAAAATTGTGAAATGTATAATTTAGTATTGCAAAGAAAATGTAATCCTAGCCAAGGCCTTTTTCGTGTGACTCTGAAATTGAATTATTTGAAAGGAATTTGCATTTGGGACAAAAACCCCCAACTTTCTGGCTGTGAAAAATAGGGAAAATGCCAGAAACAAACAAACAAACAACAAATAAACAAACAAAGCATTCATCAGAATAAAGAGACCTAGGAAACTAGTAAATAAATGAGTGATCTCTGTTAAATAAATAGAAAATAAATAGAAAGGAAAACCCAAGCTGTTAACAGATGAAAATACTTTCTCCATTAAAAATAAATAGAGCAGCTATTTTACCTCTCTTATTACCATGGTATTTTAACTTAAATAACTAGAGAATGAGAAATAAGTAATCAGAGAAGAGACAAGAATAGTAACAGTACTAGATTAGGCAGCACGTATCAAATTAGATGAATTATTTTTCTCATGTGTAACAGACAGTACCAGAATTTTCTTTTTTTATTTTCTACTTTAAAATAGTGAATATGAAATATATTGTTGTCCAATCAGAATAACTACGAAAACTATGTAAAATGTCAATAAAGAAAACCAGAAAGGACCTGAAAGAATCTGAACACATATTTTTTAGAAGATGTAAAATTCTCTCTGATGCCATGTATTGCTCATTTTAAAAGCTATCAAATCAACATATAATTGCTTTTATAGGTTAAGTGAGAAATAATAACTTATTTGAACCAAAAGTGACTGAGAAGCAATAAAGATGAAAATCATAAAGACTTTTTCAGGCAGCTGTATCCTCACAGAAGTGTTTCTTTTTCAGGGAAGTAAGACACTTTTTCTAGAGGTAAACTCTGACATATTATACAAAATCCTTTCCTACTTTCAGTTTTATTGTTAGGTACCCTCTAATATTTCTGGAATAGATACAGCTTGTATGTTGAGTGGAAATACTGGGGAAAGCGGGTCTCTCTAGCCTGCTATCTTGACCCTTACAGTGACCAACAGCAGGAACCTGAGGAAGCTGAAAGCAAGCATATAGCTATACTTTCTCAGAATATTATCTAAACTTCAGCAAAATGCACCTTAAAAACTTCTTGAGCAGAAACATTATCTATTTTTTTATGTAACAGTTCTTACTTTTCTTCCTGGAATCTGAACTGTCACACTTTGAGATCATGTAGATTTTCACTATCCATAACACCATGTGGCAGCTCAATAAGTTGTGTGAAGAAACATCTTCCTTGGTTTGCTCTGAATACTATTAGTTTTATTTTATGCCTCTTATTCTTATGACGGAACTGAAATAAATCCCTATCCACCTTCTCCTCCACACTTCATTTCATAAAACTCCCTCCATATATTCTTTGGTTTTCTTTTTTGTGAAGGGTCCTAGTCAGTATGCTTTTTTGCTCATGCAGATGATGGTTTTATGCATTTGATTATCTTTTTCATCCTTATCTAAACCTTCTTTCATGCATAACTGAAATGAATAAAAAAGAATTGTATACAGTTCTTGTATGTTTGTTACAGACAAAAATAATCACAGTGGTTTCTATTTAATTTCTTTATTACATTCCTAATATTTTTAACATTGATTTCTTCCGTTATTACTAATCCTTAAGTCAAGAAATATTTCCTATGTAGTTAGAAAACTTTCCTCCTGAAGAGAAATCTAAACAAAAAAAGTTTGCTTTCATATTGCAATTCATACAGCTTTTTGTGCCAAGCCTATGACTCAATTTTAAAGTTACAGATGCTTTACTAAAGATGTAAAGTAGAAATCAAGCAGTGTTTGAAAAAAGTGCTCAGTTTGCTAATATCACAAAACCTGCCCTTGCTAAGAAGTAGTGTTAGTGTTTCCAGGACAGCATACTAATGCTGCAATAACTTGTTCTCCCTAAAGTCTTATCTGACTCATCCAGAATCGTCTTAAGAAATAAAGAAACACTAATACTTTAGGTTTTCATTCTGTGGACCAGAAAAGGCTCAACAATGCACCTGAAAGGGACTACCAGTGCTATTGCTGCTAGAATAAGATCAGGCAATCCTGTTACTGTCACCCCACATGGACTCCATAGCATTTTGCTGTGTATTGGAGAGTTACTTATATTAATGCCCTGTAAGAACCAAGGCTTGCAGCAGCAGAGTCATCGTCTGCAAGGGCTGCTGATGTTGTATCAGTCAGTGTATCAGAGGCTGTTTTGCCCAATGAGCAACTGACAGTGACATCTGTCACAGTCATTCAACTGACGGTCGTTTCCAGAAAAATACATTCATAGGAAAAGATGTGTATATAGGAGATAAAATATTCAGTTGGGTTGTGGTCAAGATGTTTCCTGCTGCCAGCTCTTAAAAGATTTATGATTTTCAGTTTGAGTTTTCTATTATACCATAAAAGACATTTAAGTGACCTTCACTTTGAATTTAGAGTTAGTTAAAGAGCAGAAAGTCTTAACAGGCCAAATAAAATGGAGTCTTGTTGCTAGCCCAGTGTTGCCTTTACTTCAGATATTTGGGTCCAAAAAGCTTAAAACAATTGAAAAACCATTTAGAAATGAGAACATTTAATGTAGCAGAAATATAAGGCAACTAACAAACTAAAGCAAGTAGTAATAAAAAGAAGAGATCGATTCGTAAGCAGTGAGCACAGCACTCATCGAAACAAACCATTACTACAAGTTCTCTAGTTAGATCTAGATATTTTTGAAGATGTGTTCGAGGTTACAAAACTCAAGCTGACAAATTCTTACATATGGTGTTATGCTTGTCTGATCAGCTTTAAATCTGGAAAAACAAAAAATGTGTTTTATTCCTTTCCCTCTTCCAACTCCCAGTAATGTTTCCTAGTAAAACAGAGTATTTACACATCAGTGTTATGTGCATTTTCTAGTCAGATGACCCTGCACTCCTAGCCCACAAAATACAAAATGTGTGGCAAGGATCTAAAAGGCCTATTAGCCTTTTTTCAGAATGTATAGTTAGGAACATGTCATATTTATTAGTACTTTTTGGCATCAAAAATACTTGGCAAGGGAGGCTATAAACCAGAAAACAGTAGTTACTCTTCAAGCTCACAGCACCAAAATTTGTAAGCAGTATGGCCTCTGAAGTATCAGTATACTTTTAACTGTGTTTATCTTACAAGTCCTGTGCATTTCAGGTAAGAGCTCCTGTGATGTGAATTATCAAACTGCCAGTTGTGGCTTCCTGTACTTCCACTTCTCTGCGTCTCCTTTTCAGTTACCCAGCATGGAACATCCATACAAGTGCAGTTCAAATGGAATATAAATGAGTCCACATGCACTGGTGAACTCACAGGCTAATTTGTCCAAGTGAATAGTAACTAAAAAGCAGGTCATAAGCCTCACTCACTTTTGGCAATTTTTTACTTCTTGGTTAGTATTTGAAGTGCCTCTGAGGCACTACCTAACAAGAAGAGTTCTGAAATAAATACTAAAACTGTGAACTTTATAGAAGTGAAATATAATTAAAAAGAAGAGTAAAGAGGTTCTATTAGCTTTTTAGTATACTCTGGCATAAGATGCTAATATATGTAAACATATATTGAACTATACATTATGCCATATTGACCACTATGTAAAATGTTTTATGATAGCAATTATATCTGTGGTCAGGGCTGAAATTCAGTAGGTTTTTTTCCACTCATTTATTCTAACATAACCATTTAAGAGTGACTAACAGCTGCTATAGAATGAAAATGCTCGAGTAGTGTGGTCTTCCAAAAATTCATGTCACAACCAGTTCCCAGATTACTGTGTATTGCATTTTGCTTGCACATTTAAAATGTTGTTCCAGAGGAATGCCTGTGTTACAGAGACATGATTGCTGGTGCAACATGGTGCTCAAGGGGTGGCTGGGGTGCAGAGAAACAGGAGGTTTCTGTTTTATTTTTAAGTAAAATACTACTAAACATAAGGAAACATTACAAAATTATGTTCAGGATATCATCTACCTAGAGATCTGTATCTGCTAGAGCAGGATAGGAAGTTATGGTACTGTTTTTTAATGGATGAAGCACAGGTCTAATACAAAAGACGATACTGCAATCATAAGAGAGGAAAGCAGCTCTCATGGTTGATTCTGTAGTGAAAAGAATGCTTTTGTTTGATAAACACCACTGCAGCTGGTTATTGCAGTGTATGGTCTGCAGTAAACAAAATAGAAGAGAAAACTGACTACAAGAGTACACAAGACTCTGAGACTGAAGCTGCATGCCACAACTCTGCTGGAACACATCACAGGCATCAGCTAGAGGGACTTCACAGATGAAGACACCTTAAGAACTTAGTGTAAGAGGGAAGTCCTAAAATTCACCTTGAAAGTCTTCTTTCTGCAAATGCCAAAAAAACCCCGAATCAAACCAAAGAATCTCAGTCAAATAGGAATTGGTTTCTCCTGAGTGCCTGAGCATTTTTTCCCAATTTTCATGGAAAGGAAAGTGTAAGATGAAGACTCCATTGTAATAAGAGTGATAATTTGTCTTTTGGATACAAAGCAGAACAGCTAGAAACAAACCACAACCTCAGTGCAAGAGGTGGTAAGTGCAATACAAGTAAGCATAATGACAAAATTACAATTGGTGAAGCACAGACTCTCCCACACCCCCTTCTCATTTTCTGTTTTCTAATGCTAGGAGTCTCAGATAAGAACTTAAAATGGGAAGAAAGATTTTTCAGATCATTATACTGAGTTTATTTACTCTATATGAATCATTAATAAATATTTTAAAAAGTAATGATAACAAAATTAAGGAGAAGGCATTTAGGAAAAGCAACAAAGTACAACACTGAGGCCATTGAGTTAATGAACTTCAGTTTTCTGGCTGTAGCCTCTAAAAGAGAAAGAAAAGATGTTGTAGGGGTCAAACCCAAGGATTAGAATGATTTATTGCTTAAGCATCTATGATATATAGGGTAAAGGAGTTATCAGAGCATTCAAATTAGGTTATATGTGCTAGAATCATGTACAGTAAATCATTAGAATTTCTACAAAACCTAGATAATTTTCTAATACAAACAGAACCAGGTCCAACACACAATCTTTCCAGGAGACTGCAGCTTAAACACTGAGCCAGAAACTGGTTACCTAGGGACCAGTAAGGATGGCCTGTTTATATTATGGATGAACAGGGGACATTTGCAAGCAACACCCACTCACTCATTCTCATATATCACATACACAGTACACTGAAAGGGCTAAATGTTCAGCAAACTCAGTATAATGAGCCAAAGTTAGTAGTAGAGTGGTGGTACTACTCCCAAGAGATACTGAGTGTTTATTTGGTATGTGGGCCTAGGAACTTAGGTCATATTCTTAGTCTTAAAATGACAAATAGCATTACAATTATGGGTATCTTCCGAAGTGAAAGGCAGCCCATGTGGTCTACTGACTACTTGAGTTCCTTTAAAAATAAATGGTAATTTAAAGTCAGCACTGACCTGTAAGTCCCCATCCCTTCAAGGAAAATTAATTGCAGGATCTAATCTATGAGGGACCGATATCCATGTATAAAAGAGATAAAAATTTGTCAGCTATAAAAATTAAAGTTAAGCTGTGACAATCAGTAAAGGCAGGAATGCCATGTCTGTCTCAGAATTACAATAAACCTGCTTATCCTAAGTAACTTACATTTTCAGTGTAAGACTACACTAGTATCCACTGCCAAAATGTGACATGCTATGCAAAAAAAGTGTACTTAGAAAAAAAAATCATATTCCTATTTCCAGCAGTTTTCTTAGTGATATCATGAAAATGAATGAAATAGCAATGTGAATAATTTATAAACTGCATACAGAACTGTATCCTAGTTTTTCTGTTCATCTAGTTTTCTTTTGTCATCCTCCCTTTAACCAGCTCAGACATAAAAAAAATCTTCAAGGGGACAGAGACCTTTTAAAACACCATGAAAAAATACATTCAACCCCACTGTTTGAATTAGTTGTTTAACTTCATAAACATCTGTCCAATCACAGGGCTTTACACAATAAGAAAAGATAATTAGAATAATGAAATTAATTGGAATATTTTTTCTAAAGTTTACTTGAGATAACTGAACCACTAATAACTAACTGACAAGGTGTAGTCAAGAATTCAGCGTATTTACTTTACATAGACCACTGTTAATTGTTTACAGTCAAATTTAATGGTGATGCTTTTTCTCTCTACTCCTGTCCCAACCCTTGAGAAGAAAGTTTAGAAGCTTAAAGAGTCAAAACATGTTTTTCTCTAGTAACTCTCCATAAAAAAAGGTTGAAGAAAAAAAAGGGAAGCATGTGAAAATTTGAGAAGCCAGTAGCTCAGAGATTAAACCCGCATAAAAACTTAAAGCAAACTGAATAATTTAATTGGCTTATGCCTTAAATCAGCTAAATAAGCATGTAAGTGGAGCAATATAGACACTTTATCCTAGCAAAATATCCATTAACCACCAAGTCTGGGTGACTTAATCTAGAACTGCTCACAAGCTCTCAGGAGTAAACTCTTACCCTAATTGCACTCCACCGTCACTTGCCGACTGCATGTGCTGGTGTTTCACCTGTGCACAGCGAGAGAGACCAGCACAGCTGTGTAAGAGAAGCTCTTTGCTGGGGTAATGTCAGGGAGAACATTTCTACTCAGGATTGAAAGTAAGTTTGTATCCTGAACAATTGTTGGATAAAGAGCCTCGCTCTTTCCATTAACCCACAGTTTGCTACTCTACAGATTAATCAGGTTTTTGCTCTTAGAACCCTATTTTGTTACCAGCCTCCATTCATTAGTGAAAAGATCTATAAGATGGAGACCTATGGATATTTGATTGACTGTCTTCAGAACTACTTTGCCCAAAAATGGATTCAGGCTATTTTTAACAGGACTCTTAGTGGCACAGCAGTACTAAACCCAAAATAGACATGTTTTGAAAACTCTCAGCCCAAGGCTGGAGGGACACTCAACTCACTATAAAAAAATCCCATTATCAAGAACCTTGAAAGATCATCACACCATCATTACCTAACTTTAAATACAAAGAGGTAAAATGTTGCTGAGATCACTCTCAAGACTGGGAGAGAGACTACACTAAAATCCCTAGTTTTGTTCAAATTTTTATAATATTTTTGGATTAATTTCCCTTGCTGCCTGATCCAGCAGCTGCAGTGATAAATTTCAGATCATTTGGCAAAATCCTTTCTTCATCTGAGAGATACCTGAAATTGACCAAACTAAATTATTTTCTTAGGTAACGTGTTATTTATACCTAATGAATTATTGTAAACTGAGATTTAATGGAACATGAGAAAACCAACAAGGCTAATTACCATGCCCAGAGTTGCACTGGTAATTAAAACTATGGAGATAACTACTGTCTTTAAAATCACATTTTAAGCTACTGTTTTCACAGTAAGCTAAGGCAACAATTATTTAGCAAAATGTATCATTCACTCCCAAGAGATCAAATGTGACAGTGAATGTATTTTTTATTCACAGTCTGGGAGGCCAAGCAGTTCCTGCAAGGTACTATTTTTAAAGGAATTTTTGAAACAATTACTGTTGAGAGAAGAGTCACATAAAGCTGCAGGGGCACAGCACAGGCACAGTCAAAAGGTTTTGAAGTGGCCAAACTTCATGTACACAGAAAGGCTAAACATTTCTTGTTTCTGGGTCACAGGCGATCAAGACCTTTGACCTTCAAGCTATAGATCTCTTACGCAGGCAAATTACTTACACTGCAATACTTCATAAACAACAGAAGCCCTATGTGTCCCACCAGGCATTACAAATAAGGTGGGGTTACACAAGCGATAGATTTGATTTGGATGGAAATGAGCCTCCTTGGGAAGTCTGCTTAAGCCTTTTAAATAATGCCTGATCAATGGCATGGCAATTTAGTTTTAGAATTGTAGATAATGATGCTGCTTTGCTATTTTAGGAACTTAGCTGGTATGAGTCAGCATAAATATCCAGTTCAGATTTTTTTTAAAAATAGAAATATTTAACAGTAGATGAAAATACATCCATTATCAATCTCTAATTTGTTTGAGTGGTTTTTGCTTTAACTGAATTCAGTATTTTACTGTTTTCTCTTATATGTTCATAAATAAATACTTAAAATATGATGTGTAAACAGTAGAAAAATGCAAATTAGAATAGCAGTTTGTCTAGGTATGTCCAATTCATATTACCAGTGAGTACCATACCATTTCTTAGTTTTATGTATTCAGGGTGTAAACCAAAAAAACCCTACATTTTAAGGGGTAACTAGAAGCCCACATTTCCACCAGAAGAAAGGAACAGAAGCTCTAATTATTTCACTTTGCTCCAACTAATAACATGCATATATAACCCTGTTGTTTTGCAATAGATGTTAGAGTGAGAAATGGGATGGTTCCTGTTGGAATGATGACTTTCACCCTGTAAGCTGCATTATTTCTTATCTATTTCTCCTTCCATTCAGTTTCTTTAGGAAACACCTTAAAGCACCAAGAATTAGGAGATATGTCAACATCCAGGACTGTATTCAGTGGGATAAACAGAATGAAGTCACAGGACAATTGCCCATGATTCAGTAGCACTTTGCTCAACTTAGAAAGAGTGATCTAGGGTGAAAATTTTCCTTCTCTTCTGCTGCTTTAATGCTTGGTATGTGATTCAGGCTGTTAGAACACTAGCAATAACAAACATTTAGGTATACTCCAGCCATATTAAGCACATCAGTATATGTAGAGTTGTGGTCATTTACCCGAGATGCAAAAGTCACAAGATTTGTCCTTCCCCTCAGGACAGTAATAAGTAACCAAATTCAGACTATTTTTGTAAGTGTTTTTCTAGAGCTGAAAGAGCTTCTGAAACAGCAACTAAATGTTTATTGGATGAAAAACAGGGAACAGAATTTAAAAATACATTTAAAATCTACTGAATGGAAAACTCATTTAGGAGGTGGGAAACAGACATCATTTCCTTATTTTCAAGGTTTAGGCAACAGAAACCATGTCTTCTCCTTGGACAGGTAGTACAAAATTAGACACTTAAGAGTTACCATTAATTCTTACTTAAAAAAACTTAGCTTTTTTAAAATGATATAATAACATTTTAAGATTGAGAAACAAGCTCCCTCTTTATTGTATTTAATACAAAGTCCCTCTCTTCTTACTGCAAGTGCAAATACATTTGGACCAACTTTTTTGGTAACTTTTTTCTGGTTAATGTTTTTGGCCAAAATGTTGCCTGCACATACACACCCCAGACTGTTGAGCTGTACAGGATCCAATAAAAACAGCACAAAGCCACTTTCACTCTTCCACTGAACTTTTCCAGGAATCAGGAATAGTTACTTATCAGAAATCTGACTTCACAGGAGAAAATTCAATATAAAACTGCACAAAAAAGACAGACTAAAAAAATATTTAACAACCCCAGTGATGTTTGTTAATTAGATGCTAACCAGCCAGATGTGGTGAGGGGTGGGGAGGGAAATCAAAGTACTCCTTTCTGTGTATTCTTTCCCTATGTTTAAACTTTACTCACAAGAAAAGAGAGAAAAAAGTCAAATTACAGGTTACAAATTAGTACATTTTACACATTCAAAGTTGTCTTTTTGTAGTGTGCTTTGTATTAATTGTTCAAATCCACTGAGTAGGGAACAAAACAATAATTACTTAGACACTCAGGTCACAAATTTTTAGTAAGAGTAGAAAAAATGATAACAACCTAAAATGAATTATCAACACTACAATCTCAAAGAAGAAAAACACCTTTTTAATGCCATATTTCCACTCTGAGAAGAAAAAAAGAACACTTTTCACAGGAAGATCCCATTTCATTTAATTTTTTCTCTTGACTTACTCCATTAGTTTTCCTTCAGTTACAGATTGTCAGCTGAGGTATAGTTTCTTTCATTTGCCCATCCAATTTGTCTCACTTTGAAAAAAGCAACCCACTAACTAAAACTAATTGGGGCACTCAAATTGCATTAGAAAACATCTGCTACACCTATAAAAAATGCTTTAAAGGGAAAAGTGTATCAAAGTAGTATGATTGCCTTCATTTTGACCCAATCATCAAATCCCAAAGGATTAACATAACTTTTCACAGTTCCAGAGATCACCCTGGATCTCATTCTATCTCCCTCCTAATTTCAGAAATATATTCACCAATTAAAAATCCATCAAAAGGCAACTAAAAAATTACTTTCACTGTCTCTGTATGGAACCTATTTTAAACTGGTTCCATTTGTAAAATCTTATTTCTGTAAGAACAATCCCCATTAGTAAATTATGTAGGGTTAGACACAAATAGAAGAAAATAGGAAGACTCATTCACTGAGGTGAAGTGGTTTCAGTAACAGCTGTCTGGCTAAGAAGCTAGACAAGGTAATAAGCGTGAGTGATTTCAGTGTCTAGGAAGAGAAAACATAGACCAGACTGTAAAACAGAGCACTTGTCATAACAACAGAGCTGTACTGATTTTGCTTGCAATTTGTGGTATATAAATAACAACATATTTACTCCTGTTGATCTATTTAATATTACTGAAACATTAGTTCTTCAGAAATACTGAGTTAGATTTCTTTTTAACATAAACGTATTTCTTGTTTGTGATCTTAATGCTATTTTTACCTTGATTTTTCTATTTGATGCTGTTCCCTTACTTCCCCACGTAAAGGTTCTATGAAGTAACAAAGCACTTAAATGAGAAAACAAGTATTCAATAAAGTATTATACATCATAAGACTTACTCCTAGTCAAATAAGAGCTTTACCAAAGAGGATAATAAAAATCAGGTGCTAAATGCACACGTGTGTGTGAGGAAGTGCTTCCTTAACAACCTAGGGACTAATTCCTTGTAAGCTTTTCTAAACTCCTTCCCACTCATTACTGCAGAAATTTTGTCATCAAAAGAAATATTATCCACATTATTTATAACAGTAAGTAATATTACATTAATGATTAAAAGTCATCTGTTTTAGAACAGTCTAATATAGATTAAGTACAATTTTATATTCTTCCAGGGACCAAATCAAGTTTCTTTTGGAAAAAAGAAAATACTGCCCAAAATTATTTTGTTTTTGTCCCCAGAGTTTAATCCATGTTTTCTGGCCATATTTTAATTTAAAATTAGTACAAATGCCAGCCATTTCTGGCACCACAATTTCTCTCACAGAGAGTGTTGACTTGTTACCTTTAATCTCAGTCTGTTTTCCTACAGTACTGAAACACTGAACCATTACAATAAAAGAGATTCTGTCATTCCAATTCCTCTACTATAGAGAAATGAGAATGCCAATACTGAAGCACATTTAAAGTGAAACAGCTACTAAAATTCTTTACTTCCCTACCTCACTTCTACTTACTCCTTACAGCTTCTATGCTATGTAGCACTGTAATATAAAAGGAAGGGAATTTTAACTGAACACAGTGACAAAAGGCCCTGCTAAATTAGGCTGGTTTTCAGGAAATATAAATTCACCTATATGACTATTATGCTTGAGGTCAAACAACAAAAACAAGCTTTTATACAAAGCAGTATATCCTTTAATCTAGCCTTAGGTGGATATTAATCGATCCTTACACAGGTATAGACTGTCAGAAACAAACAAACAAAAAATGATACAACGTTTCTGGTATTAATCAAGAAACTAACCAATGTATGTGATGCCCAACTGAAAAAATCAAGCTTGGAGAAGGACTCTACTGGCACCTCCTCTGCAGCTGTGCTTCATCACAGGAATCAGGAGCAAGTGTCAACACCTGAATCTTCCTTTCCCTGCTGCCCAGGAGAACCGTGATTGACTAGAAAAGGAGAGAAGATTAAAGGCAGATGGTTCTTAATTCCTTCCAGAGTGCAATGAAGGTAATAACTCTGCATTGAAACAAGGTTGAATAAGACACATCATCAAAGCTACTATTTTCTTTTTATTAACCTCGAGGAGTATAAGGACTTATTACATTGTTTGATAATGCTGGGGAATTTCCTAATAGAAAAAGTTTTGCCAAAACAGTGAGGGTCCAATTTCCATGATGTGGTGAGAGTTCTTTACAATGAATTTCTTTTCATTATGAGAGTAACTGTATCCCCCAGCAAGCCACAAGCATTATTCCACGGGATTTTGCTTCAAAAGACATGTAAGCACATACATAACTTTTTCAGTTATCTAGTATTCTTTGCTTTACTAGATGTATTCTAGTAAATTGCAGTCATATCTAGGAACTAGGCTGGACTGGAGTCTGGCTGAGTATGGTTGTCCAACAATGGAACTTAAATATTTCTAGCTCAAAACTATAAACTTTCAGAAGCTTGATTGCCAGCTTTTCTTAGTTAAATAAAAATAATGTACTTTGCAGTACTTCTTTATTACATTACCCTTCCTGTTAAAACAGGGACGTGTCACCTTAGCAAAAAAAAAAAAAAAGCTTTTTGTAAGTGATTAGTACATTTTAAAGACCAAAAAGCAAAAAGTCATGGTTCAAATTGCAGATATGAGACCAAGTCATTAAAGGAGCGGTCACTGCCCTTGCCCCAGTCATGTTAATTAGCTTCTCAGTTTTGGGTAGCTCAAGAGTTTCTGCACAGCTTTCCCTCCTTCAAAGTTAATATGAGACTTGTGACACAGGACAATTAATAGCTTGGTCAATACCTGACACAGTGGTTTTCTGCAAATAAGCTATATATTTTTATGTGACACATCAATAGAATTTTTTGGCACACATATTTATGGTTTTCTTACTTAGATTTTCCAACTGTTTTGTTGGGGTTTTTTTCTTGGAGCTATTCTCCATCATCTCATGGTGATTTTCTACATTTCATTACCTGGAAAAAAAGAATATGCGAGTGCAAAACCTTCCTTCTTCCATGGAATGACCTTCAGCCTTGGTTTCACACTCTTGGGATATTTCACATGGACTTAAAAAATTTAAGACCCAGAGCAACTTGCACACAAAATTTTGTGCAATCAATGAGGAAACTGGGAGCTTTTTGAAGAGTCAAGGCAGAAAAGGAGCTCACCTAAACCCATCAGTAACATCTAAATATTTTGAGGTATCTTTCGTAGGGTAGTGACCTTGTACTGTTACGTGTCTTTTATTTGTGAATATAACAATTTGGTATTTTTCTTGTAATCTTTTTCATATCCAAGATATAAACATTGATACTTTTCTTTATCTGTTTCCTTATCTGAGCAGAGTAATTGCAGATTAGATTTTAATGAGAAACATTTGTTTGCCTTTATCTGCTGTAGAGTCAGGAGGTGATAAGGAAGGCATACGCAATCATATTTTTGCAGAGATAGGTCCAAACTTTATTTAAGTAAAAAACACTCAGAATGGTTCTTGCCACTAAAAATACCATGACGTTTCTTTTTTTTTTATTACTTCTAATAAAGTTATACCAAGGAATTAGGAGCAGTCTACAAAAAGATTATATTCACATTTATGTAGATATCAAAACCCTCCATCATTGCTTTTAAATTAACTGGACTCTTTTGCTTCATTGGACTTCAATCTTCAGCATGGATGGCAAGAACCGGTAGTCTCTTCAGGGTTGCTCTTTATTTAAGATCACTAAGTGCATACTTTTTCAGTCCCTAATAATCTTCTTGTATAATGTTAAACATGTATTTCAACATGTTCCTGAGATCTTTTGATAAATCACATAATAAAAACTGCCACTCCTTCATTTGAGAAAGGACCTTGGTAGTACATCTATTTTTTAGGTCTTTCTTTCTTGAAGTAGTGACTTTGTATTATTATATATCTGTTAGCACTATAGAAATAATACTAGATTCCAAAAGGAAGAGTATGCTGACAGTTCTTGTACCAGTAGCCTTTCTTAATTTCTCTGTTGTTTCAGGTTTTGCAATGGAGCTGACTACCACTTCTGATTTGGAAAAGTTTTTTAGTAAGTAAATTGGTTTGTCTAGGTTTGGATATATCTTTGTTTTCCTTAATTGCATGGAGTGAGTGTAAAATCACCAGCTGCTTCCTTCAGTTTGCAAATGATCCTGTTACAGAATTAAAACAAAAAACCACCACCAAAAAGACCCCGAAAAACAAAAAAAACCAGCTGCCCCCAAAAGCTAACCAAACAAAAACACTCAAAACCAAAAACCCAACCAAAAAAAAAAAAAAAAACCCAACCCAAACAAAAAACAACCAAATCCACCCACGAAAACAACAAAACCAAAACATGACCAAATAACAAACAAAGAGAAGAATCCTAATCTCACATAAATATTTGCCAATTCCTTTGGGGAAACATGAGTTTTATCTAAATTTCAGTTAGAAAAAAGCAAATTTTCCTTGAGATCTGTAGAAAAACTCTCAAATACCTTATTATAAAATCTTAGCACTGCAGCTTCATCTACTTCTGAGCACCTAAAAATCAATTTCTCTATGGGTATTTGCTGTTTAAATACTTTTTAAATCTAGTTTTTGTTTGTTGAAGCAGATATACTGGCAATAGCCTAGACCATACAGTAATCTACCTTCTGTATTGGTACATGTAGGAAAAAATCTCTCTCAGCTGTAGAGGACTGACATCCATCTCTACCCCTTTCCTGAGAATTAGCCCAGGTATCATAGCTCTTTCCAAAACTATTCAGTTTTCCCTGTTAAACACTGCTGTATTCTGCAAAATCATGTACCTGCTATTTTTATCCCTGTGAAGCACATTACGTGCTGAAAGCACCCCATTGTGACAGTGTGAGGCAAGAGTGCCTCCAGAGGGGTGTTGAATGTGCATAAACACATACTTTGTTTTCCTCAAAGCACCTGCCCAAATCCTGCTGCTGACATGTCAAGTGGTGAAAAACATTTGACAACATAACTTTCCAGTACATCTCTCTTCGTAATTTTTGATCAGTCAAAAAAGTTGTCGATTGCTTCATAAATATTCCTGGGCCCATACAACAGAAATATTTTTCATGTTTCTTTGAAAGCACCAGGAAGTGTATCTGTTCTTTATGTTCTTCTAGCCAATCTGTAATTCAAAGGGTAATAAAATTGTTCAGCCCCTGTCATAGGTCAAAAGCAGATTTCCTGGGGGCATTCAGACTCCTTCAGCTTTCTTCAGAGCTGCATTATAAATGTTTCCTGTGTTCTGTCTGGGCAGCACATGCAGTTTCTAATGAATTTATGAAACAGACAAGGTTTTAATGTAAAAAAGGGTACTTTTGACCACTTTCCCTGCCCCCCAATATAAGAAAATTAGCATTTTATAAGGATAGTGTGTAGTAGCTTCATCTAGAAAAAGCTTAAATTCTTCCTTATTTTCTTCTTGTTGTGGTAATTGTTTGAAAAGGTGATAGCTTGCCTATTTTATTTATATAGGGAGTAATGTACAGTGCAGCTTTCTGTACATAACTCTTGCTGCAGCAGGAATCTATCAGATATGTTGGAAAAATGACTTAAAAGAAAAAACTGCAAAAACATGATTGTTTGGGCTGAAGAGGAGAAAAGCAATGGTGTGCATGGAAACAGCATTCAGAGACATAAAAGAGGAATGGAGAAATATATTCTCTATATAGGCGGAAAACAGGAAGAAAGTAGAGATTATAATTTGTCATTAGAAGAATCCAGTGGTAGGTCATAATTAAGGACTGAAACAGGTTGGAATGTGAAGATATATGGTGGATCTGTCTGGGGATGTTTAAGGCTAGACAAGCACCTCTCAGGAATTACATAGGATTAGCTGACCCTGTTTATGGAGAGTGGTTGAGCCTGGTGAGCTTCTAAGGTCCATTGATTCCATACGTGCTGCCTTACTCTAATAGTTTTCAGTAAATTGGATAAAACACCTCAAGTTATTCAGCTTAGTCAGATACCATGAAAAATAAAGGCAATTTTTGAACATTCTCCATATTCCCTAAAAGTTTCAGCTTTTTGCTCTTTTATTTTTGCATTCAGGGATTTTCTGCTTAGATTGGTTTCTTCCTGTACCATATGTTGTTCACATTATATGTGATCTGAAGTAGCTAATCTTTCAGGGAAGAAAGATGATTAGAACGATAATCATGGAAGATTCAGTGAAGACTTCCACTCAATGAATGCCAGCTATCAGATTAAAACTAGTCAACAGAGCATTTTATTATTTTGTGTACTTTGAGTTAGATAACTAATCTCTGCTGATCCTCCTTGGAGGTGGGCTTTGCCTGCACTTACAAAACCTTAGCTTTAGATTGACCTAACCACACAACTGAGGGATAATCCAAAAGCATTTCTGAAGCAATACCTACAGTAAGATTGCTTTTCATTCAGTGAAAGAGATCTGCCAAGGGAAATTACTGTTGTTCTAATATGCCAACGACAATAAAATGCTCTTCTCATTAGCAACATATTAGAGAATATGTATTCATTTTGTTCTGGAATAAAGGTACAAAACAAGACCTGACTGATCTGCTGCTTAGCTAAGATAAAGTCTCACACATTTAAATCAAAGATCACGGTAAAATCACAGCACATAGTTATTCATAGCCCAGGAGAACGGCTAGGAGCATGAAGAAACCTTTGTATTAAAAGTTATCAACATAGAACATGACTGTCTACTAGAGAGATGATAGGAGGGGGCATGGTATTTTTATTAATGACAGGGGGTTTTTTCCCCATTCTCCATCTGAAATACAATTTTCTCAGGCTATGAAGCTGTAAAATACTTAAATATTGAAGCCAATAGCAAATGGCTAGGAGTCCTTATTTCTCAGTCATGCCTTAGAAAATTAGGGAAATAATAAATACAAATGTAATGTAGTGCAAGGGATGTGAATTTTAATCACAATTTAAGAATCAACTTAAAACTGTAGCTTTCAATCAAAATACATTTAATAATGCTGATGAGAAAGAGTTTTTCATTATATATTAATTAAGAACACTTCTCATTAAAATAAGAGTGAAAAATCAAGAAATCACCCCCAAGTCCCCATGTTCAGCATGCCTTGGACATTTTTTGAACTTTCATAATGCCTGCAAAGGTCTTATAATGCTATGTATACCACTAATGAAGCACATTTGTTATAGTATTATTTAGAACTGTGAACTCAGTGGCTAAATATATGTTACAGTTCTGCCAAGAATGCCGGCAACGTTTATCACCATTCTTTCTACTTTCCCTATGGAAGGACAAAAAAAAAAATGTGCTGAGGGCTCACAAGAATCATTCGAGCAAGTTGCCATCCTTTTTTTTTCCTAGTAGAAAATTTCTTTTTATTATGAAGATGGATGTTGCCTAGAACTTTTGTAGAGCTTTAAGTATCATTACACTATTTTGGCCCACGAGCCTATATTAGCAAAGAATAAATTTTTTTTTTTCAGGGAGTCAGTCTTTGCCTAGAAATTTCAATTCGTGTGTTTATGTGGATATTTTTCTTTTCTCTGTTGTGAACAATAATCCCATTAATTCCAAAGATATTTTTTTAACTTGTAATTGGAAGAGGTGAATACCTTACATTTAATTGAACATTTTGGCATGCTGTGATATTCCTTGGGATATCTGAAGGAGAAAGTAATTTATCTGGGACCTAGGAGCCTGTACAAATGCTTGCTTTCTAGACAGTGCCTTCCCTTTCAAAAGTAAAAGGCAAAAATCTTATTTGTGAGTTTTTCTCCATTTCTTCTATTGACATCCTTCCAATCTGAGAAAATAACTAAGCAAGTTGTAATAAAATGTCCCACACTAATGTATTTAAGGCAGGTTTTAGAACTGTAAATTACTGATTTAACTTAGGAATTTCCCACATCCACTTTGTCTCCACCAGCTCATTTTCTCTCTCGCTCTGTTCACTTCTACCCTCATTAAATGCTGATGCCCCTGCTTGGAGAGTCATGCCATAAACTAGATCACTGAAAAACCTCTGGTTAGCAACAACAAACTTAACTACTTAAAAGGAGCTTTAATTCAGTAATAAAAACCCCTCCTTTATGTATATTTGAGTTATTCTGCACTGGCTGTGGGGACAAAAAATACTATACCCAGGCAAATACATTTTTCTGTAATGAACAGATACTTCTTAAAAATGGGCAGCCTAGAAAGCTGGAATGGCAGTGGCAGTACTTCTCCAAGTTTCTGATCGGCCACGTAAAGAACTATCTACTATTTACATCAGGAAGAATTCAGATTCATATAGCAGAGATCTCTCTGTAAACCGCGGATTATTTTTTAAGGCAGAAGCCAGGTAGAAGCATGATTCAACATTTGCTTTTGGGTGACTTTTAAAGCTAGAAAAATTGATGTCAGGGAAAACAATAGGAACCAAACATGCTGAGTTATAGTCCCCTTCAGTCTTGTTCTCTGGCTAGCTTTACAGGGATAAAGATCCTGAGAACAGAGTATTGCAACAGACAAGGGAGAACACAGATTTATGACTTTTCTTATTTGACTGTCCCACAGTTCTCAATACTGTTGCAGATTTATTTTAGGTCTTCTGTGGTACAGTGATGTTTCTTCATGATGGCTTGCCTAACTGCAGAGGTCAACTGCTTTCTTTGGGACTGCATGGCTCAGAAGGTCATGGGTGTTTTGTGCTTGGTTAAATCTTAAATTGCTAATGTCAGTGAGGATGAAGGGAATAACTGCAGCTGGTATGCCTTCCTTGTATATGTTTTCAGACAGGATCCCTCTATACATTCCAAAAATGCTTTCAAAATCGGTTCCCATTAAATAAACCAGCATGTGCTCAGGGATTTCAGTAGCTGGCTAAAAGTAATTTTCTTCCAATCAAGTCAGTTTTTAAAGGGTATGTGTTTCCTCTATTATAAACATGCTGTTATGCTTTGGAAGACAAAGCCCTCGTTTCCCTCTCCCTACTGCTTCCCCCCTTCTTGAGTATACTCCCTTGCTCTGGAATGCAAGAAGTATACTCAAGAAGTATACTTGAAGACTTTTTATTCACATCTTCTTCCTTTCCTAAGTTTCCAGTTGTGCTATATTGGTGGGAACAGCGAAATCAGGCAGCGTAATGTAACTTCCACTTAACGCCTATAGCTCAAAGGAGGCAAAGATACAGAGTGCAGGATTGTTTCTTGGAACCAGGGAGTGTTCAAAAATAAAGTCTGTCTTCCCTCTTTCTACATTAAGCTCATATTGCAAAATTTTAAAAAAAGTTATGAGATAATGAGTAGAATGATTAATAAATAATGAAGAGAATAAATGCATTTCTTAATCTATGCTATGTAAAAAGTTACATTTTGGTGCAAATAAAATTATTGTAATTTATAAAATTAGAATTCTTTTTTCCACAACAAAAATTTAAAATGCTGTAGAAATGCTATTTCTAAAAGTTCCCAAAGATGAGAGAATTTAGGAACTGGGATGCCTATGAGTTACTGCAGCCATGGATTTTGAAGAAACACCCAAGAAGATTGAATTTTTTTTTCCCCTCATGACTCGGATTTTATTCTTCACAGACTTCTGATTTGGATGAGAACCATGACACTCCCTGAACACATGTCTAATTTGGACTGTAGTGCATGCCATAATATGTCCCAGCAGGAAGATGTAAACACTGCCACAGAGAGTAGCTGAATAGAGGATATGAAGTAACAGTTTATTTATGTTCCAGATCATGGTAACTTAAATACTCTTCTTTTCACATTTAATAGCACTAATGATACCTCTTACTGATATTAGTGTGGTGCACTGCCAACAGCTGGAGGCCAATGCAACACTTGAGAGTTCAAGGACAAACTACACAGTACAGTGCATTTAGGGACCAATTGTCCATGAAATGGCTATTAAGCAGCATCAGAAAAGTGAAGACTTTTCATCTATGTGTGTACTGCTTGAGGTTGAATTTCAGTTTAAAAGGGAACTTCTTTTTATTTCAGCTAGAATGTGCATATAATCCTTCTAAGTGAAAATCTAGAGCTCATTCTGATTGGATATGCAGTGTTGGAAAGATGTTCATACCTATTTCAGATTTATGATCTTATAGAACATATTCTTGAAGACAAAATTTTAAAATTTTAATTTATGTCTTTGAGGCTGATGATTTTGAATTTGGCAGATTGTTTTTATTTTGTTTAGAATAAAAAGTCACCTAAGCAAGCTTCAGTGATAAAACCTCAGCTACAAAACATATATTGACAACTACAACTAAAATTCATACTTCCTCAGGCATATTTTTAGGAAAACAAAAAATCTCCTTTTCTGTTCCGTATACTTTACAGCATGCCTCCCCAAATTGTTGAAAATGGTGTAGTTATGAAATAATAGCACTTAAGTGCTTTTTCTACCATGCAGTTTCAACTGGTGAAGGATTCTTTTCATCCTGTTCTAAAGCACTTTGCTGCTATTAAGTTTAAGAGCCACTAAACCCTCTGGGGATAAAGGCAGCTATTCAAGTGCAAGGTCATTAGGAAAACCTGAAATTTCCCAGTTAGTTATTATGCCTCCTGTTGGGAAAGGTATCTTTAAAAATGTGTTTTAAGAGCCATGACATCTTAGAGGTAGCAGCCAAACCCCAAAATTTAGTGTGTTAGTATTGATTTAATGGCACAATAGAATCTCAATTACAGATAGAAAAGCAATATGGTAAGAGTACAAAGAACATGATTTTTTAAAATTCACAATTGATGATTCAATTACTCAAATTCATCAGTTCCTCTGAGAACTCTGTAACAGGTCATGATTCCCTTATTATCAAATTTGGTTTGGCACACAAGTGGCAATTACCCCCATTCTTATCACAGTTGCAGAAAATGTCTGGTTTCATTGAGCAGTTGCTAGCAGATAGTAACACCTTATCTAGCTCTCAAGAGGCACTGAGGCTAGGTCAAATATTCATGAACAGTCCGTAGTAAGAAGGCTGCCCTAATTCTCACCCTGCCTGTTAATGATTTTAAGGGTTACCTTCATCTTCCTCTTAGTAACCATCTCCCTCTTCCCAAACACTACGAGTGAACACTTAAGGAGCTATTGTAGTTTCTCGTTCCTGCAAACTAAAAGTCTTTACCTAACTCTGCTCTAACAAACTCATCAAACAAGTGGCTAACATAAATATTCTCCTTGTTGGTAGATACAAAATGTTGAGAGAAAAAAAAATACTACAAAAAATTTATTCCAAAGTACAAGTAGGATTTTTTTTTTTTTTAGAACTTATGAATTGCTTATAGCAGCACTCTGAATAAACTGAATATTATTTGGCTTTGGAAATTTAGTATCAGATCTTATTATTACAAATTCTCAATTCTTTTCTGAATCAGTGAGCTCCTTGTCAGAATACATGCTCTTTCTACAAACAGGTGTATACAAAAAAAGGTTCTAAAAAAGGTTCATAAAACTAATTAATTTAGCACTTGAGTGAAAACACAGAATCCAAACTTACTGTATATAAAGACCTGAATCGCACATAAAGTGCCAAATTTTACTATTAGACTTTGCCAATAAATAGCACATTATTAGAAGTTACATAAGCATCTCACAACTGGTCAGCTAAAAGCTGTATTGTACTGTTAATATAAGAAGCCTAGAAATAGCAAGAAATCTGTTACATTTATAGTAAGATAATAAGATAAGAGTGTATTATTTGGAATAAATAGACACATTTATTAAGAACCTATTGCTCAAGCTTAGTGATTCTCTTCATGTAACATGCACCTGAGATCTTCAGTGTTGACTTAACTGACTCCTTTGGGTTGTGTCACATTCAGATGTGTTTGATCTAACCATCCTTCCTTCACAGGGAATGAGAAGAATCATGATGGACAAGGACCATTTGTTTTGGTTTTCGTTCTGATAACCAAAATTGGATCCAACTAGCAAAATGTTCCTTCTGATATGTTGTATGAAATCTGGACTGCCCTTTGCATAGCTGTAAGATGGAGGTTATTATGATTTGCTTGACAACACAGAAAGCAGACATAGTGTCTATCTTGAAGATATTCTTACAGATATCTCCAAGATACTGAAAAATAAAGCAGTTGTCCTCCTCCAAAGAAAATATTTATTGAAAGTGACCACCTATGAAACCCTGAGGAGAAAACAATGAAATAATAATAAACCTATATGAAGAGTAATCCCATTAATATTCGGTGTTAAACCTATATGGAGGATAACCCTATTACTGTTAATTGTTCATATTTGTAGGACTGAGAAAAAATCAAAATATGAAACAATAAGGTTGAAGAAACTATTCCAGTTCTAAGAACAGCCTTGAGTGAGGCCCTAAGTGAAAAGTGAAGTGTGGGAGAAAGGGATGGAAAAAGGAAAAATGGTTGACAGAATGAGGGTGACAAAGAAGCACGTGTGAACAAGAATGGAGTTACATATTGAGTTAACCTTGAACGAACCCTTAGCAATAAGTAATAAGTTATTAAAGAAAACAAGACTGTGTTGCAAGTTAATCAAGAAGTGAGTGTTAAATGTGAATATAACTCAAGCCATAGGTGCCTCAGCAAAGTGGAGATGAAGAAGGTAGCAGTGGGAGAGGTATGGTGAGTGGTGACTAACAGTCACAGTCAATTTAACAGACAACATGGTAGCACCTATCCTGACTTTGTTATTAGGATGCTCCTGAACAGTTAAAGGATCTACCGCCAGCTTGTTCTTCGGAAGTCCATGCTGTATCCCTGTTTACCACGGGCTCACCTGTGGTGTGTCCATGTGAAACTCCAGAGTGTTGGCTATACAGTGCTGCCAGCAGTCACACTATCAGCTGTTAGCCACCATGCTGGTATTTGACTCCAGCACTGCCCTGTTTCAGAGGACTTGTCTGCCTTGTCTTGTCAGTATTTGCACTGACATTCTGCCTGGAGATGTACTAATGAGCTATTACAGACACCCTAAATTAGACACTGATGAAGAACACATGCTGAGTCTGCTGAAAATTTATCTTTTTGGATGCTTTTGAAAGACAAAATCAGTTTTTCTGCTGTAAAACTACCAGTGTTATGGACAGCACAAAGTTACACTAATTTCCTTTCTTCACTAAGATGTTTTTCTATCATCATGGCATGATGTGCAGTACATGTTTCGAATTGAAATATTCCACAAATCAAGTAGAAGTAAACTGAACAAATGCAATTATGACAAAGTTAACTTTCCTCTGACTTCCTCTTACTTATCACGAATATAGTTGTATCTTCAAGGGTCCAGTCAGCTGTGTCCAGCTGTTTCTTCATGACACATCATTAGCAAATTCATTACATCAATGAAAAAATGTATCTGTTTTCTTCCACATTTTAAAGAGTTTTGTACATGAAAATAGGTTAAAAAAATGAATCAGTGTTAAAGAACTTTTTTCCATGTGTTATGAAACATAAATATAAAAGACTGCTATGTAACTTAAGTAAATATACTTAATATATTTACTTAAAGTAAACTTAAAGCTATTTTTTAAAAAAGTGGTGTATTCTTAGACTCCTGCAAAAACCATTTTCCTTCTTCTGATTTCTCCTCTGCATTCACACAGGCCTAACAGGCATCTCCTTGAAAGTATTTTTGGCTAGATAAAAGAGTTTTACAGCTCTGGGGAAAATAACCTCACTATTGCTCTTAACTATCCCCTTGATACTTTCATAAAAATGTTAGACCAAACAGAATCTCTCCAGGAAATTCCTAAACTCTAACCTTTCAGGGTCAGAGAATGCAGCAGACGGTTTGTTGTCTTGAACAGTGACCTCAGTGCAATTCTACTCCAAACAAACTTTTAGATGCTATCTATGTATTATCTCAGGGGAATTCAGTGCTAGCCCTTAGAGATCAACAGTAGCACTTTTTGTACCACTTTCTTCACTTTCTATACAGAATGAGGAAATGACTCTCAAATCCATTAAGTTCCAAGTATGTTGTAATCATTGGTTCTCTCAGAATAGTCCTAGTTAGGCAATAATTCTATATTGAAAATTATTTTTGAGAAGATAAAATGTGCAATATTTCAGTCGTTATGATATGAATAATTCTGAAGCCAGAGCCATTTTTGTGCATATTTAGGATATGATAGGTCTGAAATAGATTTTCTGGGTCACCAAGACCATTTCTGTAGTAATACAATACACATTGTATAATTTCTTTCACAAATGTAGGAAATTGCTTCTTTAAAGTGGTTTTTAAAGAGTCATTTTCTTAATTCATATAAGCCATTATCAGATAGAACTCATCCCAAGATTCTTAGAAGAAACACAATTACAAAGCCTTGCAGAAATAACAGCTCTTTTATGGAAACAAACTTGGACAGAAAAATGCATGCTTTGATATTTTTTATTTGATATTTGAGACTTCAAATCTTATTATTCAAAACTTGCATATTACTTACTCTTCTATTAACATAAAAGTTTCATAAAAGAAAGTTTTGCCCATATATTTAATCATTCTAAATTAAGGAAAAAGAAAACTTGAAAAAGATTATATAGGGAGGAAATTATTCAGTGGGTTTTTCAAATACACTAAAGCCATCAAACTAAAAAATATTGTTTGGACAAATTAATATACTACAATAATCATAAAGTTCCACTACTCTTTTTGGTATAATTGAGTTTTCAGTCAACAAAAAAAAGGTTGTTTTAGAGAGACTCCTGTGAATTCTTGGGGCTTCTCAGGACAGGACACATTCCAAACTTTGATCAATCTTTTCTGGAAAAGTTGCTCAGTGGCATTTCTTGATATTTTACCCACTACTTTCTCCCAGAAGGCCAAAACTCAAAGATCTGTGTATTGCTCCAGCTGTAAAAGCACATCTGTCAGTTTAAATTAGATAGACAGCTTCCTATAGTCAAGGGGCAGACTAATGCCATTAACCTTCAAGCTTTACAAGAACTTTTTGGTGTTCAGTTTTCAAATGCAATGCAAAGCAACTGCATGTGAAAATGATACATGCTATGAAGAGTCAACAAACTCCATGGTATTATTTTGTTTCATATTATTTAGGTTTTAGGTTTTCATAATACTTCAAGTGCTGATACAAAATTATAAAAGTATTAGTTTGCAAATGGATTTTTAAGGAGAAATATGTTCTTTGTGGTTTACTGTAATCTTATAAACCATAGACTAGATGGCAACAGTATTCACTTGGACAAAAGAAGCTCTCTTGAATCTTTAAACCTTGCAGTGTTTGTCTGCAATAGCAGAAAATATATCTAGGTCTTTGTGGCATTCATACTTTGATAGACATACAGAAAGAAGTGGGAACAAAAATACCCTTTTTCCCCTTCCAAATTATAAACTGTGTTACTGAAACATCCCAAAAAAGATAAGAAGAGATTGGACGATCTGGGTAGCAAGGAAACTTTTAATACTGTAACAGCTGCACAGTACTAGATAAGATTATTATGCTTTCCCGTGTCTTCAATACTTAAATAAAGTTGCAGATCCTTTCTGTCTGTCATCTATAGATCTGTACATCCTCATTAACAGATCATGTGTTAAACAACAAGAAGCTTATCACTGTTGTATATAGCATAGCTCTCATGGTAAAGGTGGTTTTTTTAAAAAAGGTACATATGTGAGATAATGATGAGTGGAGATAAAAATCTACAAATTAACAGCTTGGGGGAAAAATGCTTGTTTTGCAGCAAAGAAGGAAACATAACCATAAACATAGGTAAATTTTGTAAGGTTGGAGTTTATATACAGTGTTATTGTTATCATGTAAAAAAAGTATAGGGAAGTAAAATGCAGAGGTTCAATAGACTCAGTGTTGCAGCCGCCTCTTCTCTAAAACATTAGCAACCTTTGGAAACTTCAAAATAAATAAATTTATTATATACATTTTTTTTGCATTTCACTTTGCACTTAAGTTGGATGTAATAAACAATGAAAACAATGAGCTCAGTTTTAAAAGAATCTGATGTAATTCTGTGAAGTTCAAAGAACACAATCCACATTCCCACTGACTCCTGTGGTGTCTAAGGATATTCAGTTATTTGACTAAGACATAATGAAAGAAGTGTGGCAGACAGCTTAATGCAGAATGTCAGAAAAATTGTCCTCAGGAAAGAACACCCAGATGTGTCAATGGAAATAATAAATTTTCAGTTTTATGAACCAGATATAGTTCAGTTCTGTGGAGTGTCCTTCATTACTCAAACCTACTTTTTGAAATGGAGTCTCTGATGGAAGAACTCAGATTCAATAAAGAGTTGTCAAAATTCTTTTGGTAAAAGACTTAAGACACTTAAGTC
This sequence comes from Machaerirhynchus nigripectus, assembly GCA_013397975.1. Taxonomy (NCBI): domain Eukaryota; kingdom Metazoa; phylum Chordata; class Aves; order Passeriformes; family Dicruridae; genus Machaerirhynchus; species Machaerirhynchus nigripectus. The sequence continues at coordinate 93,473 of VZRQ01011079.1, forward strand.
TATTCCCATGCTGTTAATGAAGTATTACTGATAGCACTCTTTATCTGTCAGATTCATCCACTGTTGCTAACAGCAAAGCTATGCTCACCTGGAGATTTACTTATCAGCACAAAGTAAGTGAGCATTTATTGAAAAAGTATTAGTAGAGAAAGAAGAGAAAAACCAGAAATAAAAATACTGCTCCATGCTAAAGACAGCATGAATCAAAATACTGACTAAAAAAAGTATTTCGCAAGCTTTTAAGAAACATCTAATATAAAGTACCAAATATTTCCCAGTTAGAATGATTTTAAGAGTAAGAAGCTGATGTTCTTACCTTTTTACCTTAAGACTGCTGTCGGCACAATTTTCTTTCTTTTCACCCTTAAGCTTCTCATTGATGAGGTCATGTGTTTTGTAGAATAAACTTAAGAGATCCATAACAATTTGATAAAGCATTGTCACTAGAGCCTAAAGAGACAGTTTGAATCTATCAAGAATCATGTATTCTCACTTATTTTCAAGATGCAATCTAAATGCAGTTTCTATTTGTGATTTCTATCCGTATTCTGTAAGGGCACACGTGACTGCAAAACTGTGATAAACCCAGTAGCATGTGCTGGGCACTGCTGTAGCCTCTGCACTCCCATTATAGGCAGTAGACTTTCTTGTCAGAAGTGGTCAGTTTAATGGAAATAGGGAAAGAAATCTCTTCCACAGACAACAGAACTAGGGATCAAGTATTAGTACAAAGACTTTTATTATCTTGCTGCCTTTAGCTAAAGACCTTCTCCACTAGGCTAGAAGGCCTGCTTGCCTTAGTGACGTTCTCTAATCTAGTTAACAACTTTTTTTTCTTTTTCTTTCCCCATAACAGAATAGTTAAAACATGTGGGGTAGAAACTGTACTTATCTTTTCATGAGCTTTATGTTGGTCATTAGGAGGGAGATTGAAAGACTAAAGGGATTATGTTTTCATTTTCTCAGTCAAAATAGTGTATTGATTCTGGGTCTTTGTTATCTTAAGAGAGTGCTTTAACCAGTAAGGTACTGAATAAAAGCAAAAGTGAGACGGCATCACTATCACCACTTGTACACAGTTTGAAAGAAGGGATACAGCCAGCCATCTGAAGAGCAGAATTTGGACTGTAAAGTTGGAATGGGAGGAGGCATCTCTCTGCAGCAATAAGAAAAACATAAAATATAGGAAAAGGTTTTAAATTATACCACATTTCTGTTTCCAGGATTATGTTGGGCCAGCAAGAAGTGCCTCTCTTCTCAAAGTGTGGCTGAACATTTCCTGCACACTGTGTAGAAACTGGGGGCAATGAAGTGAGTCAAGCACAAAGCTGCTCAGCACTGTAGCATCAAGTGTGTTTGTGTTTGCCTGGTTTTGTTAATCCAGCCTTAAATTCCATTCTGGATCTTACACAGGAAAACTAGTAGCACCAGAGAAAGAATGTGTATCTGCTGAGTCAGAGTTCCCTGCCATAACCGCAAGACCGACGTTCCTAATGAGGAGCTACAGCAGGCATGAGTCACTGTGATTGTGGTTCTGCAAAGTAACGTTTTACCTTCTCATTTAATAATTGTCACATTGCACTTATGTTAATTCGTACTTTTGAATAATATTTTATATTTGGCTTATGTCTAGTCCTTAATTTTGTTTGTTTCAGAGAAACTGCTAGAAAAGTTCTATTTCAAGAAAAAAGATATTTCTTATAAATTGTGTATAGCACATCCAGAAATAAACAAAGTGATTTCTTACACTTCATATGTTAACATTTAAACTTCATCATTACGATATTTCAAAAATATTACCAATATTATGCATAAAGCATATACATGCGAGTAGCCTTTTGCAAGAATACTATTTTTAAAATGTTTATAAAATAGATGTTGAATACTCACAGCATGCATAAAGTTTGGCTAGATGAAATGACTTCTAAAGTCTGCATCTCACAAGTTAGACCAGAAGTTATCAGTGACCCAGTTTTAATACATGTTTTGTTCATTTACTAATGCTGTATAGTTTGTGATTTTTCTTCCCATTTTGAAGATGGCAGGTTTTCCAAACACAAAATTCTTGGAGAAATTTCCTAGGTGTTCATTTATTAATACCACATAAACACAACTAAGAGTCCCCACTAAACTTAGAAAACAGAGATGATTTTTTGATCTGAAAATAATTTGGACAGCTCAGCTGAACACCAAAAGACTGCGTTTACCAAGTCAGTACACAGTGGTATCTGAAATAATGAAAGGGTAAAAGGCATTATCTCACTACCCACAGTGTGGTAACTGTTGGGAAATGGGTGTTTTTATAAGTAAAGATAGCTGACCACTAGGAACTTTTAGCACAGTAGAAACACAGCTGGGTGTAGTCCATACTGAAAATATATTCTGAGTTAATTGAGTTCGCTTGTAAGCAAATATCTTTAATTCTCTTGCTAACCAAAGCAGGAATTTTTAAGTGTCTCTTACATATTATCAGTAATCTTTAATGGAATGTCTTTACAGCTATGTAATCTACAAAGCCTGTCCTTCTGCCCTTTTATTTATACCTGATTGCTTTAGAATCATTGCTGACTAATGATACTAAAAACTGTGGTAGGTCAATCTGAAACAAAAGTATACTGGTACCTCTTTAAAAACACTTTAGAGATTACCCTCAAATGCCTCATAATTTCTTCTAGTAAAGAAGAAATTGGATCTTAGAAGAAAATGAAACATAGAAAATAAGTTTAGTGAAATTTAAAAGTCTATCCAAGAGCTTGCTACTCAAATAATGTTTCAGACTACAAATAAATGTCTGTTTTTCAAGATGGAAATCCGAAAGAATACTTACAGATAATTAGTTTCTGTATAGTTAGATATCATCTCCAGTAAAAATCTATTTTTTTGTTCCATAAATACTTTTCAGTCCCAGTCTGAACAGGGCTCTGATGTAAAATGCCATCCGTAGAAATTAAGTGCACTTTCTGTACTTCAAATAATTTTACTATCTGGAGGAAAAAGAACAGATGTTTCAGAAGTGACCTAATAGGCACGATAGAAACAAAAGTGCTTCCATACTATAGAAGTGAGTTTCCTGAAGTTGTTCTCTATGTTCAGTATCCTTTCCTTTCTTTCCTTTTGTTTACTCTTCTCCAATGTTCATATTATTTGACTATGAAAGTGGTTATTTTTATACTAAAGTTTTATTTAGATAGCGTCATGCTTCTGCATTATACTAAAAATGAAAACAAAGCAGACTCCTGCTAATTGAATCCTAACATGTCCCAGAATACCACAAAGGCCAGCACTGCACAAAAATCACTAAGAAGTTTAAACCCCATACATTCCAAGTGCTCCCAGATCCGTTTTTTTTTTTCTCTAGCAGGGGTACAAGCAAGCAATACAGTTTACAGTTCATTATGTTATCTACTATACTCGGTGCATGCAGTAGTTATGTGAACTGTGGTTAGAGAAAAGTAAGCAACCAGTAGCATGCTTCAAGCTGAATTCAAGCTTTGCCAAAAATAATGTACATAATTTCAGCATATTTTGGCTGTACACCAAACATGAAACAATTTGTACTGGACTGTTATTTGTTGAATTGATTGTGTTATCCATTTATAGATTTATTTTATTTAAATGTAAGTTTGTGTATTTTCTTTTCATGTAGTAAGATTATCTATCCTATAGTATAAAAATACCAGAATATAAAACGTCATCCCTTGGTGGTATGTTCTGAACTTAACAGGCTCTTACAGGAAAAATTCTACATTGGAGAAAGGGATTTCTTTGCTGTAGGAGCCAGAGTCTGGATTCTGTTGATTATAGCAGTCAGTGGAAGCCTTTGCATGCAAGATGATTCACACCCATTTCTAAATTTCTAATATCAAAAAGACATTGTTTGATTGACATATTGTGTACGTCATTAACACTACAGATACATATATAAAAGATTAATTATTAATTGCACAATGTATATGTGACATAAAGTGTACAGAATATAGTATATAGCTTACAGTGTACAGTATATAGTATATAGACCATATAGTAAGAAAAAAATATTATATAGGTTGGTCCATACCACTTGAAGGTAATAGTTCCTAAATGAAGCTTCTGTAAATAAACTTGATTCAAGGTCTTAGGTAAAAAAGATGTGAATGGTGCTTTGAAGGTCAACAGATGAGAGCAAAGGGGGGACTTCCTGTTCAGAAGAAATCCTTGATACTGGTATGGGTTTCAACCAGTTAATACCAGGCTAAATACCAAACATAACTGACATTTTCTGAGATCCATGTCTTTTATGTTAGTCAAAATCCAGAAGTATTTAATGCATGCTGTAGCCCATATATGGCATGCAAGAAAAGAGAGCAAAAATTATATTAACTATTAGGCAACAGGGAAGGCATGAAAGCAAAGATTCTCCAAAAACAATTTTAGAAAAATTAAAAAATCAGAAATCAGGTAGAAAAAGTAGTATTTCTCTTATCCTGGATACGCATAGAGTTCTATCAAAGAGAATGAGAACCATAACCATCTGAAACTTCATCCTTCATTGCCTGTTTCTGAGTGACTAGGCTGCTCTACTGCCATGTGAATTCTCTCACAGGGTGAAGAAATAGTAAACACATCTTGCAGCCACAGGTCAGCCCGGTGAGCTAAGTTAATCACAAAAAAGCTTGCTGTTGCATATGTTCAAAATAACATTTTGAGTCTTCAGAGATGGTGCAGCACCTAATATAAGTAGCAAGATTTAAATGTGACTGGAAAAATAAGTATAGTATCTAACAATTTATTTTTAAAAACGAGTAGGAGACACTTCTGCCCCTCCATTCCAGCCTTTATTTGTTTCTTATTTTGCTATCCAAAATATCTCCGGGTGATTTTCCCCTGATCACTAGTCAGGAGTGGTCACAGATGCCTCTTTTTCCCTTTTCTTTTATCAGCTCATGTTCTCATTTTTTGTCTTCTCTCAGTTTTTGACATAGCTCCTGCTAGCTGACTCCTGAAATTAATGATCTAGCAGGTACCTTTGCTTTGGCCTTGGTGCCTGAGTGCTGCTTTAGAGTTGTGAAGAGAAACTTGCAATACCACTATCCCTGCCTTTGCTCGAAAGTCTTTTGGTTTTGGTACAGTTCCATGCATTTGATCAATCCATCCCTCCCCCAGTGCATTCTCTGCTATTGCTGTGAAAGCAATAACATCTTCCAATGCCTGTGCAGTCCTAGATTATTGCTTTCTTCTGGCACTTGAGGCGAACTACCCAGGCTGTGCAGTCTGATGAAAACTTGCATGGGTTGGTGATTTACATGTTCGTTTATGGTCTGAGAGGCAAAGTTCTACTCCCAATTGTGTCTCTTGCTTTTGTGTTGCCCTGAGAAAGTCATCATTGCCATGGACTTGTGTTCTGCGAGCTGTAGAACTGGCACCTGACAGTGAGGTCATTTGAGCTGTGTGGATGGATAGTTATGGAGAAGAGTTTAACATTAATAATGGAGTCAAGCAAAGCCTAACAAATGGATTTTGCCATAATCACAAGACACTACTGTCAGAGTGCAGACTAATAACTGGCAATGTGCAGCTGTGGAAGAAAGTGCTCAGTTCATGCTAGGAATATTCTTGCAGCCATGAGATATTTTTGTTGGAAGCATTATTTCCGTTTCTACTGGAAACTTTACCTGCAGAGATATTAAGGAAAGTGGGAATAGGAAATCCCACTGACTCACTATGACCTCTGCTGGCCAGAGTTCTGCATTATCAGGAAGCAAATGTGCAACTCCAGTGTCACCTTCTAAAGTTGATCTGGTCGTGTATTATCTTTGAGTAAAGGTCATTTAATACTACAGAAATTTTTAATAAATTTCATACCTTAGCTGAAAATTTCTGGTACTTTTTTTAGAATACAAGAGAATTGTTAGTAAAATAGAAAGCAAACTCTAATCTGAAAAAAAATAATTGCTACCTATAGCAAAGAATATTGCTTTGCCACCTACAATTGGTAATGAAATGGTCCAAATGAATGAAAGCTTATGGATTTTCAATCCTCCTACTCTTTCTTGCACTTAAGACTAATTGGCCAAAGATAAATAAGCAAAATGGCAAAAGAAATAACTAGAGTGAGGTCAGTAGATTCCAACTCATTATGATTTTTATTAACTGCTGAAAGATAAAATGTTATTTATGGGCAGGATTCATAGAAAGGGTACACAAAGATCACAGATGACCTAGTTGTGTATTTAAACTTCTTTTGGTTGAATTTTACCCTAAAATTTCAGTCTCAGTGTCTAACCTTGAGGGTACCTAAACTCACTGAATGATTAACCTTCTGTGAATGAAGATTTTTATGCAGTGAGAAATTAGGACTTTGGGACACCTAGAAACAGCCAAAATTTAATTGAGCGAGCCATATCTTAGGAGCTGGGAAAAGATATCAGTAAAAATGTATTTAATCTCCAGGAAAGATCTTTTTTTGCTAACAAGCTGTTGAAAAAACAGTTTGTGAGCATGTTTTGATTTCAGTGTTAAGTCTCTGATGTGTAATCTCACTGAGTTTTTGAGCATTAGGCACAAATTCCCTTTTAAATGAGAAAAGCTCAGGCCCACCTAACTGCAGGGCTCTGGACTCTCTTCTAAACTTCCACTTAAATTATTGACAGGATAAGAGAGAAGTGTCTTCCAGGCTTTGCATGTATGAATGTGCAGTGCCTTGCAGAGTTACTAATTTGCATGTCAGAAGCAACAGTATAGTGCTGGGAATAGGTCAGCACCTGACTTAACTAGTCTGGATTTTTTGGTAAACTATGGGACTGAAATGAATATCCTCCTTCAGGTATGAGTCTACATCTGGGAAAAAACGCTTTGAGGGTGAAAGCAGCCTCAACCATTAATAAGAGCGGTCTCTGGTGTTGCCATTTTGCCTTGTGTAGTCCCCTATCCAATAAATATGCTGTAACAGTCCTGTTAGGGCTCTCCATGAGCATGGCACATCATGACTCTGATGTACACCTCAGCTAGCTTCATATAGGTAACAAAACACAAAACACCAGCAACTCAAGCTTTAGGACATGCAAGAACACGGGAAACTAAGGCTCTGAGAAGAGCGTACTGGCTGCTGGCATAAGATAAAGCATATGCTGCTCTTTCTTTTCTATTATTGATAGTCACAGTCGCTAGATATGATAGAATGTCTTCCCACCTTCATTCAATTATCTGCTTACAGTTTTCTACCTAATTCTGCACCATTAAGTCATATTGGATGTGTAACGGAGTCTATAAGAGCTGGGTATTTTGACAGTAAAGCAAGAAATGCTTAAAATTTTCCAGATCCAGACCTAGCTCCACAACTCTATTGTTGACGCACTGTGTACCATCAAATATTCCAAGCCACATATAAATCCAAACAATCAGTGTTTAGTAGTGAGATCCATTTCCTCAATTTCAAGACAAAAAAACCATTTACTAGTGACAGGTTAGGGTCACATTTAAATAGTCTAAAAACTTCTTAGTTAAATTTCATTCTGTTTTATCCACTTGCCAAAAAATTAATAAAAATATTGAGAACTTATGATTTTGATAAATTACAATGAATGTATTTTATCAATACAAGAATTCAACGATTAGTATGCGGAAATGAAAACATGAGCCTACAGTTGACAGATGCTTGGGTAATTGGGTTCAAGTTTTGTAGTGGGGTTTTAAAGAATGTAGGCGATAATCTTTCCATTTAAATTAAACTTGGAACATAGAGACATTAATGGCATACTTATGTTATCCAACAGCTTGGTTCTTGGTAGTAATTAATAAGACTTTTCAGTTGCTACTAAAATTAGCTTAGTCATGTTTCCAATTATTGCACCTCAGTTACATGCCCACATAATTATGTTGTTTGATGTAACATGAATTATAGCTCTCATAAAAATAATTACTATTTTATAGTATGATATAAAATATGTTTTTACCGTTTGACAAAAAATGTTATCCACACAATCATTTTACCCAAGGGGAGGTAATGGGCTGGTACTCAGAAAACTGACAGTGCAACATATCACTGCACATGCACAGGAGAGCAGTTTATGGTGTATGTTATGATGTCATAATGTCAAGTAAGTGAAAAAGAGTGGTTTGGCTTGACTGCTTAGGAAATCTTGGCCTCTGACTCACCACTCCTTATGACAGAGATGTTTATATCAGGCATAATTAAACATTCACATATGATGAATACACTAAATAAACAAAACATTATAGCAATTGCCTGTGTTGAGCACACTGCAATATATGTTACGCTTGTTGTTCAAAATAATTCGCTGGCAAATAGAAGACAAAACATTTAACCTAGTGTAGATATTTAAAAGTTCATACAGCATTTGAGAATGAAAAATTCAAATATTCTCTGTTGGTCCAAGAATTGTGATTGTCTTATAACTTTAACAGTTGTTTCATATTCCTAAGAAGAAAGGCCAAACATCATTAATTCATTTTATTATTAAATAATATGATCAAATCACATTTGTAATCCAATCATTGAGTGATATTTCGCACTCTCTTGTTACTTGGATTCCATTGGTATAATTTTGTCTGTAACACTTGTTTCAGTAAGTGCCCATCCTCTCCTGTTAGGACCCAATCCATTAAAAGTAAATACGTCTCCATTAATAGCCTCTTTCTGTTACACACACTTCCTAAAAAATCAGGAGTGCCTATGAAATCTTGGACTACGCATTCATTTCACTCGTTAATACATGTTGTGATAAGGCTGTTCTATAAATCATTGCCTTGATTGTCTCTATGGTGCAAGGCCACCATGCTTTTATGAATAGCATGTAAGTGAGCATGGGGAAAGTTGCTTTAAAAGTATATTATCAGTGCTCCTTTAGTTTCGTTTTTGGAACTGTCTGTAATACAGATTCCATCTGAACTACTGACCTTCTCCCATAACAATGAGTGCAATGTTTCATGTCAGTGTTACAAGAAGTTTGAATTCCTTCTAATAACAACAGCTCTGACTTTTCTTTTCAAACATATTTCAGATTTTGAAGTTCATGTTCCTACTTGAAAACATAAGTAATGTGAACAAATATCTTCCTATCCTAGGGGGACTTGGATTTATGATAAAAGAAAAACAGGCACTAGAAGCAATATGTGCTCCACACATAAAAAGGGAGCAGTCAGCTAAACCAGTGTAGTGATAGAAAACAGAGTGGCCTTTGATCGATCTGTAAGTAGATATTTCTTCATCATGAGAAAAGGAAACATTCTGAAGTTGAAAAAGATCTGTAAGCTCTAGCACTAAAATTTGTTTCAGCTCAAGACACATCAGGAATGCAGTATACTAATAAACTGTAAAAAGAGATGGAGGAATGAAGGGAAAAACAAAGTCTAAGTTTACTTCCAAAGATTATGGCCTAATTTTGTTTAAACTCTGACATACTTCTCATCCTGACAGTGCCCAAAAATTTCATAATATTTTACCAAGATTCCCCAAAGCAGTATAGAGATTATCATTAACTTAATTTAAATAACGTGGGATTTTAATATTTTAAATTAAAAATTTCTGTATCTTCAGCCTTATGATTAATTTCCACAGAAGAATATCTAGATTCTCAAATTACTTACGTACCTAAATCCTTTCTAGACGCATAATTTCTTTTTTGGTAATGTGCCTAAATATCTTACCTTCTTATTGTGACATAGGTTTCAAAATTTTTCTGTACCTGTTCTTCTGAATCCAATCTACCTCCATTTTATAGTTAGAGACTGCTTCTTGATAAACTTTGCATAGCTAACACAGATGTTTAATATCCTCAGTAATTTGATGACATAATTTCTTGGACCTCTAGATCTCATTATAGTATGTGCTTTTTAGATAACGACTGTATATTGTACTAACCATAATTTTTAAATTTAACTTTGTGGGAAGAGAACAATTTATCTGAGTGAGAAACAGTATCTGAAGTAACAAATTTAAAATACAGACTGAAGTTGCGTGATTTATGAAACTTTCAGTGTTCCTATCTGTATTATTACTCCCTAGATTTTTCTTGTTGTTTATAAGAGAGTAGCCAAAATTTCAGCAATGTAGAAAAAAACCCTAGCTAGGTCAAACTCTACTCTCCATTATACCAAAGTCATCCAAATTTCACTTAATCAAATCACAAATTAAAAAAAGGGAAAGCAGAATCTAAATTATTGCTTCTAGATAAGGAACATCCTGAAAATTATTCACTTAAATTTTAGTGCTGAAAATATGAGCTCTTCTTATTCCGAGAAAGAATAACTGTTTCTTAGAAACATTATCTGGCCTGGTTTAACATCGCTACATCATTCCAGCTAAAAAACATTCTGTAGTGGGGGGAACTCCAGAATGTTTTTGTCCTGCTGCAAACCCAACCATTGTGTTAAGTGAGTAAGAAGGCACAGTATTTCAGAGATTCCTTTTCAGTATACCTGTCATTTTCTACTCTCCAACAAGGAGAATTTTCTTGGAGGAAATCAAGCAGCTTCTGCTATATTAGGTCATGTACCTGGTGATGAACAGAGCAAATAGAATGTTTTATAGGGTAAAATTGCACCTCAAACTTGACTTTCTCTACTGTAGATGCAAACTCTAACTTAGCAACCTGATAGACAATCAGTTAAGACAACTGTCAGATTTTGCTAATATTAATGGGCATTTTAACAGACTCTGACTCTGGACAAAATGTATCTGAATTATTGCTTTCCTGAAAGCGAAATGGGTATTTTTGATACTGTGACTGTTAGCATGCCAAATCTGTGAGCTTCACATTAGTTATGTGATGCATATCCCACATAATTATCCACTGGTCTGTTTAGAGGCCTCAGTCTGTTCAGAGAGTTGATTTATCATCTCTTTCTAATGTTACTAACAAAGGGTTGTCCACTTCATACTTGACATGACATCTATATGCATGTGAAATAAAACGTGTTGGGCTCAGTAAACAAATTTGCTGAATATATTTAATACATATATAAAAGTGACTTGACTGAATGCTGTTGTTATTGAAGACTGACAAGTTCTTTAATCACCTACTCTTGCAAACATCAGCCTGAACAGGCAGGATATTTTTGCAGATATTGAAGTTTATCAGACACTCTAATTACTTCCTGTATCTACTAATTTTTTCTCTCAAAACATTTTAATGTCTGAGTGCATTGCCTTTTGGCTTTTTTTTTCAGAAGCTAGAAGTAATCCAGAAGTTTATTTATAAAATTTGACAGTTTGTCTCCTTATGACCCATGAAAGGACTGGATTTGGCAAAAAGATCTGAAGAATTAGCTTTCTCTAGATAAACAAGAAGATGTCTGCCACCTAAGAAAATCCTCCTGGGAAGACTGATTTTCTTTAAGCAAAAATCTGAATAATGCTGTTATGACTAGTATGACATAATGACCCAGTCCATGGTATCTGTTAAAACAGGAGCAAGTACACACTCCTTTTTAGCTATCTTAGAGTATGTGATCAGATGCTAAAGAGAACTTTTAAAACTGGAGTAAAATCTTAATTTATATCGAGTGACAAATTATATGTAAACTAAATATTTTCCTAATTTTTGATAAAGTATTTCCCTAAAAGACAAACATAGCAATATTTTTTTTACAAAAAACCCTCCAGATCTTTTCTGAAGGTTTGTGCTTAAAATTATTGCTTAAATTTAACCATTAACTGTGTTGATAAATCTTGAACATTCTGCTAGAACTAATTTGTTGTTTATGTAAATAGTATGTGACAACAAAATACGTGAAGAGTATGAGAAAAAGCTAAATGGTATTTCCATAGATTTTACACCACTCATAACTTTCATTTCACTAAAGCCAAAGTTGCTAATGATAGACAACATCCTAATTCCCTTAAATTATGAATCTTCTATGACACGTGTCAGAAAACTTAGATATGAGGAACAATTTCCTATGTATTAGGCATTCCAAGATGACAGTGGTGCATTTAAACAGACAGACAAGTATACTTTTATATGAAAAACTATATAAGCTTAATTCTATACCTAATAAATCTCTGAAAATAATACATCACATAAAGCTTGTTTTTAGACTAACGGCTGTAATGATTTTAAAGTTTCTAGGAACCTTCACATTAAATTTTGTATCTTGTGATACTTTTAACATAGTACAGTTAATTTTTAATGGTGTAAATATTGCAAAATAGTGTTTATTTTATTTTAATGCATAATACTTATCATTTCTGGAAAAGAAAGCAGAATTGCTTCATCCATATATTAGTAATTCCCAAATTCAGACAATTCAACTCTTCTAAAAGTTTCAAGAGTGAACCATTAACTCTTGAAAGTAATGAACGTGTCTGTATTCTGCCTCATGAAAAGACTGGCTTTGACAAGATGGTTTGAAAAATCATCCTTCTCTAGAAACAAGATGCCTGCTACATGCTGGGAAGAGAGATTCTCTTTAAACAAAAATTAGAATAGTTCTAGCATAATATTATGTCTCATCTTAAGGTAGCTGTTGAAACAGAAGCAAGTACACAGTTCTTTTTTGGTTTTTAATACAATGTGAAAACATGAATGTGTATAAACACATACCTTTCAAAATTGATGCCAAAGTGTGGTTTTTTTCATCCAACAGCCCAATTCAATTAATATTTTAACTTCTACTACTATCCAGTGGAGATTGAGAGTCTAATTCTAGATTTGTAATCACTGAAAATTCTTAAGGTTCCAGTATTTTGGGGATGGTTTGGAGATGTTTTGATAGCTGTACATTTTGAAAGGCTTAGTGACACTGCTGCTGGCAGTTCTTGCCAGGCATTCAGTGGGAATTTGGCATTTACTTTTTTTCCCAAGGCTGTATATATGTCTGTTTACATTACTGTTATCTCAGGAAAAAGGCTGGAGTGTCTTTCTGTACTGTGGTTCGTGGTCCTTGCTGAGATCAGTTAAAATTACAAAAATTAAGGACTATAACTTCTTTTTTGCTCATTTTATTGTGACATCAGATTGGGGGTTTTTTTCTGCTTATCAGTTTTCATATTACTTACTACATGTTGCTTTTCTGCAAGAAATATAGTAAATTTAGGCTTAGTATTAACACGATATGATGAGTATCTACTTGTAAATTATTATGGTCAAACTTTAAAATGTGCCTGTTAATTAGGGATTTAGAGCTGTCTACAGCAATAATCTAAGATACAAAATGCATGTGTGAACATATTAGAATATAATAGGACATATAATACTACTATTCACATACGTACAGACAACTCATAGAGTTAGGGAAAGTGAAAGCTGACTCTTCAGAAAGTATAATCTTCTATTAGCCTATCTCTTTTTTAAGTTTTGTGTTTGCTTTCACCTTCCTTTATTTGCTTATTGTGGTTAGTAAAACTGCCAAGGCACTTTCCATAGGTGTGGGCTTTTACTTGGTTGCAAAATGTCACAAGTTCTTAAATTTTCAGAGGACTGTACTGAAGGGGAGGTTACGAATACTGGGCTTCTAAAACAGAGTGAAGTCATTCTATAGCAAAAGAATATATGTGGAAGTGATTTTTGAGTACTGGATATAAAAGATCCAGTGCAAAGGGGATTAACACTGTAGTTACTGGGTGCTGAACGAAACGGGGAGAAAAAGACAGAAACAAGGAAGCTCTGGTGTGCTTCAGTAATTATTTTAGACAAAGATACTCCAAATTAACTACACAAAAATCCTAAAGTAGGAATTACAGTGTTAATGGACCAGATATTTAATATTTTTTTAATTTACAAAAAGGATTAGCTTCCAGAGACATCACTTACTTTTCTCAGAGCCAGGAAAAAATCTCACCTCTTAGCAGGAGGTCCCCAGAATTACAGACATAAAAAAACTTCCAGGCTTCTAGCTCAGCTCTATCAGTGTTCTTATAAGTCTGTGTCTGACCAAGTTTGCACATCATTAGGATGGGGTTTCTGTCATTTTGCTCAAAGTCCACTTTAAAAAAATGCTGAAGTCAGGATCTAGCAATGGCACAAAGCCTGTGCAATTAGTTGTAGTTAGGGGTTTTAGACACCAGGGAATTTCTTTTGACAGATAATAACATTGCTTGTATTTCATACATTTTTAACTTTGGGGTAGAGAAGTTGAATTAGAAAGAGAAAAACGTATTGAATCTTGAAACAGATTTTTCTTTAAATTATATTATATTTCTGGATTATATTAAAATACTTTGTTTTATAACAAGATGTTTGTTATTTTATTGATAAGATCAATAAAAGTCTAAATAAAGTAACTACTGTTGGACTATTTCTCATGGAACAACTCATGCTATTTCTAATTGAGAAAACTAAATCAAAATTATATTTGGAAATGATATATTTTAAAATTGTGTTTTAATTTTTTTTTTTCATTTTCTTCATTTTACATGAGGGTTTGAAGTATAACTTTCACAAATAAAGCTTGTGTTAGCACTTGGCATGTTTCAAAGGGTTCTTATCTCATTTCCTGCCTTTAATTTCAAACCAACTTCTGCAAAAAGTAGTCTTTGGCAGCATTTTGCAGTAGCCAATTTGCTTCTTCAAATACTAATGGAGAGATTTTGTGGATAAAACCCAAAGTAAATAGCTGATAATCTCAATTAATGAAAAGTATTTGCTGTAAAAATTTTTGCAGAGAGATTTTGATGTCAACATGTTTTGCTTGAACTAAAATGCTGTTTTACCCTGATTCACTAAAGAGGACATCAGAGAACAGCCGTGTGTAGGTGTGTTTTTCAGTCACTGTGCTAATCAATGAATGTTCTCCATGGAAAAGAATCAGTTTAGAGAACATAATACTAAGCTAAAAATGGAAAATAATTCCTTTTCCAAAGGTATCTGAATCTGAAACAGAGCTGCTTGGATTAGCCAACATATCTCCCTTATTTGTGGATTAGTAATAAAAACTGGACTGAAAATGAATTTTGTATTTATCTCTACCAAATATTACTGAATCATTGAAACTTGTCACAGAATATTAAAACATTATGTCCATGCTCTCTAAAGCAATGTAATATACGAAATGTGGTGGAACAAGGCTTGTGTCCAACACAATAACAAATTATAAGTATGGCTGAAACTGTATCTTGATGTTAACGCAGCAGCCAACAGTACCTTTAAAAATAAAAAAAAAAGAAAAAAATTCAAATGTTTCTTTGAATTATAAATGCAGTAACACATAAGACTCCATGTGTCTCATTTGTCCTTCACACTGTCCTCCATTAGGCGATGCAAATGCATGTTTTTCATTTTTCCATTAAAAAATGGCTTTTTCATTTTACTTCAGGAATCTCTTGTGGGATCTAGGCATTAGAATTCAGCAATCTATTTTAAAGTAGATACTGCTGTCTTAAAACACTTCTGCTTAGCATGTCTAAATATGACTATTTAGTGTTTTTAAATAAAATAAGAGACTTTTCCTATAGTCTAGCCCATTTCCATTCTCCTTCCAAAGCATCAGCTGTTTCTAAAATAAGATCTTCTCAAGGACATCTAAATAATTTCCTGTCACATCCATATCTGACTCTTACCAGTACACCAGTATGGAATTCGGTTATCAGCTGGGAAATGCAGACATACTAAACTTCAGTCTGTATTAGGAGGTATTCTGCATGTTGTTAGAATAGGACAACACCAGAAACGACATAAAAGTTAATGACAGAAATATGAAGTACTTCAGTTATTTACTCAGCATGACATTTTAAATGAAATTTTTTCTTTCTGTCTGGGTAGTAAATGCGAAGTCAGGGTTTTTTTCAGTACTTAAGACAATGTTACAGGATCTTCCTTTACAGAGTTTGGGAGCTATGCTAGCCAAAATTCTATCCTAAACAGAGAAATCTTTCACATCAAGTTTCACTCCATATATTTTGTATTTCCAGTGGATACTAGTAAAGCCCAGAAAAGGTCACTATAATTGGTTTTCTCTGTGAGTTGCTCTGAGAAGCTGTTTGTTTTGTTGGTGTTTGTCCCCTCCTGAAGGAAGGAGGGTGACTTGAAGAGGAAAGACATTAGATAGAAAGAAGGTCATAGAGAGACTGAACTTTGTGGGAGTGTAATTTCAGTGGATTTAAACTATGCTTGATGCCAGGCAAATGGTTTTAGGTGCCATTTTCTGCTCCCCCTGGAATCCTAGTTTAGAGCAGCTCCAGGAGATGTTTAATGAAATCATTCTTCAGTATTTAAGAATAATGTTATTATAATAGATACTATATGTGACAGCACTATGGGTGCATAGCCTGGTTATTTATTACTATCTAACACCAAAATATCTATTTATGATCGAAGGCTTCATTACGGAACACACTGGACTGAGAACTAAGGAAAAAAAAGAAAAAAAACCTGGAAATGTAGAAGGTATAGACAGAACAAATTATCAACATATGCAATTTCTAGAAAGCAATGTTTCAAATTTCTGGATTAATATTAAACTACTATCACAGCTGAGACACCATCAAAGAGAAATACATCGAGATTGAGGGAGCGGCATAGGGAGGAAGAGGGAAGGAGAACTGAAGTAATTGAAGGAAAATGAGCCCATCGCTAAATAAAGTTGAGTTATTAACTTTGGAAGAGTGTGGTCTATAAAAGGTGAGTAGATTTGATACTGAGGCTATGGCTAATTAGTGAGTGCCCTTATAGACAAGGACAAGAATAGCGTCAGTGGCAGCAGACATCTCTGCTTAGGTACCTAAACCACTCCCATAGTATTTTATCCAAAATTATTTGAAAATCGGTCATTTTTGAAAACACAGTCATTATCTTTTCAATATTCATCAAGAGAGGCATCCATCAAAACACAGCATAGCTAATTCTAATTTGAGTTCTGATCCTATAAGGAATGAGCTAATGCCTTGAATCCAATATCTATGTTCATCTTGCTTGCTCCGTCCTCTCACATTCTCTTACTAATTCACCATGTCTATCTTTAAACTTGATCTAAGATATTTGATTTTCAAAGTATACAGATATTAATCTGAATATTTTAATTTAAAGTTGCTCCGAAATACTTATACAGTTGTCCACTAAATTTGATGCAGATATTACCTAGTGAAATCAGTAACTGCTACATTTTACCTAATTGCACGCATTAAGAAGGATCATAAAACTTGTCTCGTGAATTGACCAAAAAGTATGATGCAGTCCTAAACTGTACACTCCTTCCCTGGAAGCAAGGTGATAGATTCCAGTTTTACTTGTTTGTGTTTGTATTTGTATAGGCAGAAGGGGAACCCAAAACAGGGAAGGAGCAGAAACATAGAGCTCTTGTGTAACAAATGGACCAGATTAAATACTCAGGACATAGCTTCAAATCCATTTCATCTGAGGTCACTTAGCCTACAGAAAGTCTTTTTACTGTAAAACTTTCTAGGTGTTCTGCACATACAATATGGCTAAAAGTAAAAATTGTTGACCAATACCTAGAGCAATTTTATTCTAATCTGTTTTCATATTTGTGGTCAAAACATGCCTTCGAAACTGAGTCTACTAAGCTTAGGTTAGGAATCTTCCTTTGGGACTGAACTTCAGCTAAGACAATAGCGGGCTGGGATGAGAACTGATGTGAACACAAATTCACAGACAGAAACTGAAATACAGAGAGAATGTACTGGGCTTTGGAGAAAGGTGGCAGTTTGTGATATCAGTGTAGCCTAAATGGGTACTTAAGTGCCTTAAGTGCCTACTAAAACTGCATTATCAATAAAGTACTTTTGAGGAACCTGAGTGAAAATCCAACCACAGGTCTATCTCCAGGTATCTTCTAACTGAAGCACGGCAGTTTTATTTTGGTCATATTTTGACTTTATCTGTTCTTTTCTCAGGCACGGTATTTGTTCTAGTAAACGCTGATAAAAAGAGGTCAGCTCTGTTTATGTAACTTCTATTTCTGTCTTATTCATGTTCCAACACTACCATTACACTTTGCAATCCTTGATCACAGGATTATGAATTCTTGGGTTCTGACATTTTTCTTGAGCTTTTCAACAGTAAGAAAAAACCCCAACAAGTTGAGTCTGGAGGAGTTCAGCAGCTTACAACTGCTTATTATTTTAACAATAAGAGCACTGCAGTTTTGGCCAGATTAACATGTCACTAGCACCACCTATCTAAAATGCAACTCCTTCCAGGCACCCCTCACCAAATAAGTCAGGAAATTATAAATAAATAATTTTTTATGTACATATATGACCTTTTGCAGTCTCCAGCTAAGTAATTTTAAAAAAAAGGAATGGACCTGTGTCTGTTCAGTACAGCTACCAAATTCTTTAAACTAAACTGTCCTTTGCCCTTCCTCATTTATAGAATATGTCTAGTGCTAATTTGACTATAGCAATTCTTTTAAAACAACCTGTACAGGTCAGGTTTACATACGAATCCGATGATAGTAAATGTCTGGACATTTCTTCAGCGTATTCACTCTTCCAATATAATTTTGAAGTAGATATCATTATTAACCCCCTTTTATAAAAGACAAAATCTACAGATTACATACACAGACTCATCGTAGTTTTGAGCTGTGGGCACTGCAACACTTGGCTTTCAAAATTCCATGCAAACACTACAGCCATTAATTAGGCAAGTCAAGTGTATACACTTAAATATAATCTAGGAAGAATTAGAATGGAATTCAGAACAGTTAGAGTGTTGATCAGAGGTCATCCCAGTGCTTCAACAATAGCTTTAACAGCTTCACTGACAGTCCTTCTTGTTTTGCACATTATGTAGTTAGGTAGAGACAAAGGTCTTATAAGTAACTTCTTTTCATTTCTTTCTAAAAAAGCAGAGAGTGATAAAATAACCTCAGCTCCTCCAGTGGGAAAATATTTATTCTCATTTTATACAGATATTTTTAATGCTGAATATGCCTTAAATTACCATGTATTTGTCCAATTTATTAGTTATGTTTGTATCAAGTGTGAGAATGCCTGGTCTTATTTACTAGCAAGTGCACTGAAATGACACAATAGATTTTCAACTGAGGGTTATGTGAAACTTCATCAAGGTGAAACTCCAGTGAGACTAGAAAGGCATAAAGCTACAGATTTCACAGCTTTATTGAAGGCAACACCATCAGAAATTCTAATAAGTTAGAAATATCGCTCAGTGTTGGAAATGTGCCTCACTTCTGCTACAGATGCTTGGTAACTGTATGACTCAGTATGAACAGAAAGAAAAAACACAAAATGTTACTTTTCTTTCCAGACAATATGAAAGTCATAGAGCAAGACTGAAGGGAGAAGGTTGGCGAGAAGGATGTTGGCTGGAATTTCTAAAACAGAACCTTCCTTCATCTGTATTTTGTGTCTAAAGCTTTGTATTCACCCTTGGCTTTGTTTCTGTCTGGATGTGAAACTGCTTTACAAAGCTATTTTCTCTCAAAAACAAATGAGATTTCATTAAGGGACAAAGAGGGAAAGAAAGATTAGCCTGGCAATTTTCCTGATTAGTTTTGTGAAATATACTGGTCATTTTTACATTTCTCTTGTGCCTACTCTAAGTCTTGTATCTTTTTCTGCATATGTTTCTCATCCTCATCTTTCCTTCCTGTCAATGGAAAAAGGTTGCCATGTCAACAATTTTTTTTTCCAATATAATTTGTATGGAACAGTTCACATAGTTATACATTCTTTTTCTACTTCCCTTTGGAAAACATCAGCAATCCATTCTTTTACATTGCCAAGTGTTATCTACAATTCTGATAATTATATGATTCTATGATTTCTAAATTATGGTTTGGTAGTTGGAACTAGAGGTACTCCAAGAACAAATTTCAACACAGACCTTGATAAGAATGCCAGTAGAAGCAACATTCACACAGGAGGGATTATTATTTATACTGATCACGTGCTTGTCACTGATAGAATAAAGCTTACAAAATAAACCCCAGCTGCCTGGTCACTAGAAGTCTGATCAGTGATCTGTTTGAGTTTTGTCTCACTTTTCACAGCTTGAAACCAATGGTGATTTTATAGTTTACTGCTGATCCCTTGTACTTCACTGAAAAGTCTCCTAGCAGAAGCAGTGAAGCTGAACAGAAACACTGAAATTACTATTCTGACTGAGAAGATCTGTAGATTCCAAGTTCTATGAAAATAGGTTTCTTTGCCACGGCAGCTGTGTATTTTGTTTTAACTGGCATAAATACTTTCAGTGTAAATGATTATTTTATGTTTTGTATAAACATTCTAATTCAAGCAAGAGACAAACATTAAGGGCTATATGAAAACTTCCCCTTTATCATTTTTTTGCATATCATGAGGATATTAGGCAAAATAAAAAATTGGGAAGCAGGATCAAGGCCAAACTGAACATTTCTGTTTAATATAGCAAGGTATTAAGATAACTAAGCAACCTAGAAATTATGAATGTAGGTGCTCATACTGGGCTAAGTAATCATTAGGACACATTTTTAAAAACTGATGGTTCACAGACAGCGATTCATTAAAGAAAGGATGAAAAAGATAGAAAAGTTACAGAAGAGCACCTGCTACTCTACTGCTATACCTAGACTGTTTCTGTTCAAGTAGTTGGTTGAAACTCATTAACCTGTTGAATCTTGTGACATGAAACACTGTGCTGATACAAGTATCCAAATTATTTTTCATGATTTGAAAGTAAACTTTTCAAAGACAAAGGCCCGAATTAACTAGTGGGAAAAAAATCAGGTTCTTCTAGTATTAAAATTTCAGGCTATTCTAATATTATTTTTAGAAACAGCTAAATTTAATATTTTTCTCAACATTGGTTTCTGATGAAAAATAGATGTTGACAGCAGCAAAATTATTTCCTAAAGTATTTTTGCTCGGTGGAAACTTTGAGCTCTTGAAAAACAAAATTTTTATTTTGTTAAAAATAAATACATTTCAGAGTATTCTTGTAGTTATATGCAATTTTACAGACTGATAAAAGATGCAGTTTAATTTCCTCTTTTACTGTTCTTCTTTTTGTAGAAAACACTGCTCTCAGACAATTAATTTTGAGTAAATTACTTTACAAGACCAAACCATGGTAAATCAAACATAGTTTTATTAAATAATCCAATGTTTAGAGGAAAGAAAGCAGTACATTTTCTACCAAATATTGAACAGAAATTCCATGACACGTTTGATTTAGCTATTCCCTCTAGAAAGCTGGAATTTTGATCTCAGTAAAGTGAATAACAGAGAAAACTTCTTTTCCAACAAGCTTCATTTAAGTAATAATTTACTGATTCTGTTAATGTATATTTGCATTATATATTTATATGCTGAAGACCTCATATTACTTGCAGTGCTGTTAATGGTTCTTTCTGAAGACCCACATGGTAGATCACACCTATGGAGAATGTATCTGACCCTGCTTGGATCACTCCCCAGTGTTTGTGGTGTTTACACATGCAGAAATCCGGTGTTTTACCAACCTGCCAGGAGTCTTATGGACAATTAGTAAGTGTAAGATAGATCTATTTTTCCACAGATTTGGCTAGAAATTGTCGTCTGGTTCTAAGAAATACTTTTCCAATGAAAATGTTCTTCCAAAAAGGTTTTATTTTTGCCAAAATGACATTTTCTTAGGGGAAAAATATTAACATGTTCCCAAACAGTTTTAGAGACGATTCATGCCAATAAGCTGCACTTGCACTGAGGACAAAGAGAAGCTTTTTACTTAAATTGAATGTCTTAAGCAGCTGAAGTAACAGGCTGAAATTTAAGAGTATTATTTCAGAAATATTTAGAGACTGACACAATATTTCTTACCACTGTGAATCAATTTTGAGTGAAAGTCACTAATTAGATACAGGACTATTTCCCTTGTGGATTGTTCTATCATATACAGACTGTGAGAGTGAACTGTTGGGAGCCTGACAAAGTATATAAAAATGAAAAAAGCCAGGACTATCCACATAACTTCTTTAACAACTGAAAAGCAGTATAAGGTATAGAGTTGAAAAAACTTTAATTTGGCCTCTAACTTAGCCAAGAAATCGTTAGCTGGAATAAATTTTTTAACAACTTTCTTATTGGGTGAACTAAAACTTAGAGTATTTTGATTATGCGTATCTAATTTTAACTTACCTGTGTGCGACTGCATTTTTGTCTCATATTTAAACTACAAAGTTCAGACATCAGAGGTGTCAGAGAGACATTTGAATTCCTTCTGTCCTGAGTGGTCATTTGGATAGGGTAGAAAAGAAAAAAAAATAAGGCAAATATGATAAAGAACTACTGATTTGTCTTCAGTACAGTGTACAAGCAGAATCCATGACACTTCAGTCCTTGCAGAAGGACTCTACTAAAAGACCTCATCACAACTGGAACTGAGTCAAAGCTAATATGTTAGATTTCCTATTCAATTAATTCATACACTTTCATTAATGCATCTCTTTGCTTTTTGAACCTCCACAAAATTTTGTCATTTCAAATGATATGTGAAAAAATGAACAGCTGCCTGACAATTTTATCAATATTCCCTGTTCTTGTACTGGAACATATAGTCAATGTTCTCCCTTCTACTTACTTTCTAATTTTTGATTATGTTTTGGGGATTGCTCCTGAGCTGTGAGCTGATGTTTCCATACTATTCTCTCTCTCATACCTTCAATTTTTTTCCCTCAGAGTGGATAGCCCTTTTCTCTTTTTTTTTTGAATGTGTACTGATTTGCCTTTATATAGAATTTCATCTCCCTTTTCACTGGTCTTCACTGTACAATTTCAAATCTTACCAAAATCTTGGCAATATATTTAAATTTTAATTTCCCTTTTAAGCAAATAAATTAGTTTACAGCAACAAACGTTTTGTTATCTTGCTAGTCTCCACTAGATGTAAATTTTAAGTTCAGTGGCCCAGAAGTTGATGTCTGTGGAATCTCGGAACTGCTGTTCTCTCCAGAATGTTCAGCTTCTTTTTCCTCTCACTTTTTTTGTTTAATCTTCAAAACTGGATCGATCCTACATAATATGCTCATACTTGAACTTGTCTTTACTAGGTGTTTCCAGCTGATCTTGTCTTCACATTCTTTAGCTTCTAGGTCCTTCTTTGACAATCTTTTTTTCCTTTTTTCATGGGTCTTTTTCCCTACATCTCTGTAAACGTATCCTTGCAACAATCTATTTGCTACCGTCTGAGCACTCTTTTCTCCTTTTTTCCTCTGCCTCCTTTTCTTTTGCTCTATCACTTTTCTTACCAATTGTGTCACTATTTATTAGTTGTATCAGTTCAATTATTTCTCCAAATTTTTTTAATCAATACCCAGCAGAAAATGAATAGAAGGAGGATACTCAGTAAGAGATCTGAATAGGAGGGCAACTTAAAAGGTACTACCAGCATCAATGAAAGCAATCTAGAAGATGAAAATAAAACTTGTAGCAATGTGGTGGGGCTGACATCACAGTTTTAGCCAGAGGAAAGGAGTAAATAAGATAACAACATGATAACTATTCTGTGAATTAGGGAATGGAAGGTTAATGAAACAATTTGGCCTGGGTACTGATATTTCAACATTCAAATAGATGCCAATGACCCTCAAATCTCCTTACGCTGTGGTGTAAGTGCTCTATGTATTCTTAACTCGGCTTTCATGAGCCTCAGGGTATGAATGAGATTACCTCTCCAAACATAAATTAATAGTATTTATTTAGCATAGTCACTTAGTCATTCTTGAACAAACTCCATGAATCTTTTAAACACATCGAATCCTCCAATGCATTTCATTCTGGCACAGAGATATATTTAAAGGCATTCTGACAAATCTTTGACACCAGGGTGAAATTCTGGCATCACTCAAGGTAATGGCAGACCTCCCACAGGTTTCTAAAAATCCAATTAACAAGATATCATGCAAATATAAATGTATACACATGGAGAGAATTAAGAAGCTGATTTTTTAATATAATTTTGGGTAAAAAGAATAATTTTCATTCTGTGATATTGCAACTGATTTCTAATACCTATAACCACTGGAGCATTACAGAATGTCATATATGCATTCTACATAACAAAAATTGTGTGACCTCTGTGGAGATTGCCCACATATGCTCTTTTGGCACGTTGTTCCTGAAACAGGACAGTTTTAGTTTTAGATGTACGCTCATGACATATTGTCCATTTCACCACAGTGAACTAACTTTGCAGTATTTATTATCAGAGTTTTCCTTGCCATGATCGATTTTGCATTTTTTTGGTGTGAAATCTAAACTGAAAACTGAAATTTGAAAAAATCCACTGAACTTCAGAATAGTGTGAACACTATAATGTATATAGACTCTATATTATATCTATAAACACTATAAACAGAGCTAAGATTGGATGAATGGTGAGAAAAAGTTATTTCAGTAAGTGAGCTGTGATTCTGAAAACTCAGTGGGCAAGCCAGCACTTCAGCTGGTATAAATCAGTGAAAAACCATTGAAGTAATCTGAGTCACACTTTGTCTATTAGACAAAGACTTGATCTCCATTCTCTTCTTCTGCTTTCTCCATCTCAGTCAGAATGAATTTCAAAGCCCACTATTAAGCATACTTTTTATGTATATTTTATGTATAATGTATATCTTATTTTCATTACTCTTGAATAAACTACTGGACTGAGCTACATCATATAGACTTTTAATGGTCCGAAAAGACTGCATGATCCAGTAGCATAAACTGGGGTATGGGAATTCTAAAACCAATTGCCATTTGCAGTCAGGTTATCTTTCCAAAGCAGAACAATTTAAGCTTAGCTTACAGTATAATTATTTTGATAACATTTTTAAATAGGTTTCCCATTTCTCTAATATAGCCTCAGTTGAAAATGAGAAAAGCAATATCAACTATTAACACAGAGACAAACTGTTAGATTAAACACTCTCTTGAAGACCAAAATCAAGTCCACTATAAAACACCCAGACATGCCCATTTTGAACAGTAGTTCAGAGGATGATCATATTTAGAAAAAAGTTGGCCCATGTTTATAACAGGGTATGACAATAAAAGAACATTTTCTCCAATGTAAATAAGTTATTTATATAGCTTTCACAAAAGGTTAATTTTACATTCCTATGATCTTACTCATACAAACATTATTGAAAATATCCCTTTATCATTTTAGTAGATATTCTGAGAAACTTCTTGTGATAAGAAATTACGCAGGGCAATTAGAATGTTATGTAAGTAATAAAAATTACATTATAAAACATCAAAATGACAGCAGTGTTTATGAAACCTATATGTGAAAAAAACCAAAGAGATGAAATATAAAATTCCAAAGGTCACATACCTATTTAAAATATTTTAATAAAATCTGGATCCTTCAAACTATCATTAGGACAAAGTAATATAAATTTTTGCATGCAGTTTTCCATCCTGTAGCAGCTTACTACATGTGCACATGACATAAATAGTCAGGATGGTAATTTCTTATGCACAGTGCATTCAGGTTTTCCTCTACTAAGAAATTATTTTCTGAAAATTAGAAGAATATGTATTCTAATGAGAAACACCTTAGAAATGCAAAATTAAAAGTTCTAATTATATTGCTCATAGCTCCTGCAGCCTGTTTCAAAACATCTGTCATGATTTAAACTCTACTTGAATCCAACTTGTGCAAAACCCAAGAACAATAAAAAGCTAAGCTTATTATTGCTGTCACTGAAATACATAGGAAATTTTCCTACTTAGCTTTAGTGGGTAACTCATAATTAATTAAACTTATTTGTTGAGACATGCATTTAGGTTTATATTAAAATTATAAAATAAAACGCAAGATCCTCACTTAAAAGCTTGAAGATTCCGAATTATTAAATTATTTGAAGTTGGGGTTTCACAGAGTTGAGGTTTCAAAAGCTGGAAGTTAAGGAGACAAGAACTTACCAGAGGCATCTGGACAATGCCCTTAACACCACATTTTAAACTCTGGTCAGCCCTGAAACAGTCAGGCTTTTGAACAAGATGATCATTGTAGGTCCCTTCCAAAAGAAATTTTCTATTCTATTTCTCTTTCTTTATTTCTATTTCTATTTCTATTTCTATTTCTACTTCTATTATTTCTATTCTGTTCTATTCTATTTCATTAAATAACCCCAAAGTAGTCTCACAAAGTAGTAATGATCACATTAGAGAGGAATAAATCCATTTATGTTTTAGGCACTGTCCCTCTAAACCACAGTGTTGTCTGCAAACGCCCAAATACTGGTAGGTAGGTGGTTGCAGTGTGCCTCTTGAAGGCAACAAATGAGGTGGTTTGAGGTCAAAGAAGTAAACACAATACAAAATGTGACAATTTGCTATGACAGACTGTCAGCAGGTTTTTCCTTTCTTTGTCCCATGTCAAGTGGCACTATGGCTGTCTCAGTAAGAAAATAAGTTAAAACTCATGTCACCACACCTCAAACCACTTTAGTCCACTTATGCAACTCTTTAAGGAACTACTGTTTTACTGTGCCTATTCAAGCTAATAGTCTGAAATGGTTCCTAATAAGATTTAGACTCCCCAAAAGATCACATAAATAAGGGTTGTCATTGTTACAACCCACCCCAGAAAGTGAGGGTAACCCAGGTTCTTGTTAATAGATGCCTTGGGACAGATTAGAATGAAACAACACTGAATGACAGGTGTTTGTAAATATGTACACACAGGGGTTTTTAGAACAATTTTTTTGTGGGTCCATGAATGCCTGCAAATTGCAAAAAAACCCCCATTTTAACTATCATAAAATTGACTCTTAGGTCACTTCCTGTTTTGGGTGTTAATTTTTAGATTTGTATCAAACCTCAGTAACCTCTTTTTGAAAATGTTTAGAATATGAGTATTTATTAAAAGGGAGAAACTACTAACAAATATGAAACAGATATTGGATAAATATTATACTGAAATTGAATGTCTTTTTCATTATTGACTATCTTTCCTGGTTTAACTCTCATATTTGTTTGCTTTGTGTTTGTTGTCACATTTGCTTTTTACCCCAAGATATAGAAAGAACATTTCCTGATTCTGGTTTTATAATGACACCATAAAATGAACTACAGTACATTACTGCTTTTTTGAAATTGTGTTGCAGTTTTCCAGAACAAAAAAATACAGTTTCAAACTGCTTACACCGGAGTGTGAATCACTTTCAGTTACACAGAATGTTTGGAAGAAATAAAATTTAAATTTCTTCATTTATTATGAAACAATAATAATAATTAATAGTTATTATATTCTTTTATTTGTTATGAAAAGATGTATCTTTCTATGCAACAGCACAGAAATTTTTCTGTGTTTTATTAAAATTTTATATAAAATTTTATAAAAAAATTTATATTAAAATTTTTCTGGTTTATGAAAACAGTTGGATTTACCGCCATTGTTCAGGCGGCCCTTATATTCAAATGCTCACATCTTCTCTGTGGAATTCTTGAAGTGAACAATACAGTTAAAGTTTATCACAGTACAAATATTTTGCTAGGTCATTGCTTATATGACAACTTTGTTGTGAGCCACTCCTTTGCCTCACATGGACATCCTAAATTACCTAATCCAGAAGTAGAACTTCACTTCAACAAATGATAAATCAGATAGCTTGGCCACTGGAGGGAATGAATTTCTATTACTACTGCAAGGTTGCATTGTGGGGTGGTCATAAAGAAAACAGATACACCTGGTTTTGACAAGTCAAATAGAATGGCCAAAGAACAAAATAACACAGCTTGTGCCAATGAGTAAGGTAAATACAGTGCTGCTTCCGATAACTCAGAATGGCAATTTAAGATTGTTTTGATCAGAAACTATCACTCTGTGTTAAATCTAAGTTTACTGTCTCTAAATTTTCTCTAAATAAAACTAAGAATGTCTGTTTTAGACAAAGATTCAAATCTCAGTATTTTCATAAAGTATTCTCCAGAGAAATTAACTGGCTGCAATTTATCCTTCTAAATTTTGACAAGATGTCAAAGGAAAGAAAATATTTATCAATAAAAAATTAAGTTATTTTGACAAATTAGTCCACTGATTTAAAAA